>JAURVB010002126.1:0-55853 GCA_033002965.1 Piper betle
CATAAAACACAATCACAACGTACAAGGGGGAGGAAGTTTACCTCCAACACACCAAGGGGAGGTCTCTTGGGGCATCCACCCAAAGACTTACAACCCTAGGCACTAGGTTTGGCTTCGAGAGGCTTAGGAGAGCAAGGAGAAGCTAGGGAAGGAAGAAGAGAAGTTGGGAGGCAAGGGAGGGTTGGAACAAACCAAAAGAAGTGGCGAAGGTGGAAAAGGTGGGCTTTTTATATAAAAGAGAAAACCCATCAACGTAGGGGCACTAACTTTTGCTAAATGAGACCACAGTAGGCATGGGCTGATGACACAAGTGGCAAGGATGAACTGAATCAGGCATGGGTAGGGCAGGGCACAAGGGCATTGGACTAGCGCCTTCATGCCAAAACCAGAAATTTCGTTCTGTATTTTTCTAGTGTAAGGGCATTGTGAGGGCATCTTTTTGCTAGTTGCAGATTGCACACTTAGGGTTCACATCCTAAGGCAATTGGGTGACCTCGAGAACTGTACCACATATCCTACAGGGGTCCCAAACACATGACAACCACTCTAAAATTATGAGAAACACGGTCCTAGACCTAAATAGTCTTGACTCAAATAAAAACCGGAAATAATAGTCGAGATGGAGTCGTGCTAGCCGGGCAGCACCGATCATCGGGGAAGGCTAAGGTTATAGCTCGCACATAACATACAATATATTCATACGTGGCAAAAATGAGATGTTACAATCTTCAACTTCAATTAACCACTATTGAAGTTGTAATTAGCCCATCCGTTTGCACTTGAACTGAGTTGTTACAAATATTAGTATGCTAACTCAAGACTATATATTCGATGATAGGAGTCTGTCTAGACATAGATTACTCTCATGAACCATATAAAAGAATTTTAAGGACTTAATTTCTTTAAGGCGGGTGGAATATAAGATCCTCTAAATAATTTGTTAATCTCACATCTAATACTTAGTAGGGAAGATGAATATATTAGTGGAGATGCATTTATAATCTTCAACTTTAGTTACCAACTTTAAAAAAAATATCTAGACTCACCCCTCCACCCTTACATTAGTTGCTAGAGTTAATAACCAAATCAAATCAAATTGCTAGCCTTAATTGAAATGAAATGACCAAAGTATTTTGGTTGGGTTTGGTTCAATATTTCGGTAACTGAATTTCATTGTAATGTAAGTTATTTAAAATTGAGTTTAGTTGATTTTCTAACCAAAATTACACCATGTTTTAGCAAAATATAATAATATAAAAAGTTATTTAAACACATTTATAATGATAAATATTTGAAAAATCACCATAAAAATTATACAGTATCATAATAATTAACATAAAACATAAATATTAGAATAACTATTCCATAAGTTCGGTTCTTGCATTTGACTTTAGTCTGATTCGATTCCTGACCAAAATTTAACAAAAGTTTCTAAATACCATATATCAACTATTATATTATTTTTGATTTAACCAGATTTAATCAAAATTTAAAATTATGAATAAAATATCCGGTATTTTATAAAATACCAATTAAATTAGGATGGTTTTCAACAACAAAATCGAGTTTTGAGAAATATATAGGAAAAAAAATTAGATACAAATAAAATGATATAAAAGCTTGGCGGTTATCACGTGTCTTTTAAAACTATAAATGTAAAATAAACTAGGCAAGAGGTTGTGGCATGTGTGACTTATATTTCGAACAAACTTTGATTTTATAAATAAATTCTTGATATATAAAAAGATAGACCATAATAATTCAATATATTTGATATAGATTCTAATTGATTTGATTTTAAAGATAAATCCTAATTAAGAGATTGTATACTATAATAATTTATATTTATATTTTTATTGTATTTTAGTTAATCAAAATTCTTAATTTTAATCAAAAGTGAGAATTGAGTTCCCCTAAATAAAAGAGTAGATTAGTTGGGTAATTTGGTTATTGGTTCCTTCTGTTTTTACCCGATTATGCACCTGCTCGCTGTTATAGCCCTGATTCATAAACATTACCGGGAACTAGGGTTTGAGTGTTGTTCCTAGGTTTCCCGCGTCCATGAGGGGTAGCAGTAGCTATCCGAGTGGTGGAAACAACATACCGAGGCTAACCCGTGTTATAGTTGCAGGTAACGAACTAAGGTGCACGAGGCTGCCGGGTGACTGAGCATTGCGGGATAGCATGACATCGGGTTACGGCAGTGGATTGCGGCACATGGGTTGGAATATGTGGTACCAAGCGTGTGGTTGGGTTCGAGTCAGGAAACCTCAAGATGAATCTAGTTCGTGAGTTGGTGCGCTAGCTGGGTGCTGATCAAGCATCAGGGCTAGGCTTACGAGTGATCGGTGTATGGGTCGGTACATTGGGGTTGTGGTGCAACCTATGTACCGAGCATGATCAATCAGGCTGCCGAGCAGATGAGCGGTACCAAGTGTGCATGAGCTTGAGCGAGCTCAGCATGCCAAGCAGGAGCCAGGCATGTCGAGCAGCACACCGAGTGGCAAGGACGAGCCTGTAGCGGCATAGCGCTGGTGTGTGGGGAGTGGTGAGCGCAATGTGAGGTTGCTGAGGCGTGGGCCCTGTGCGAGATCGATGGTGTGCCAATCCAAACAACGGCATGCTGGTGCATGGTGCGGTGCAGGTGCTTTAGCTGTAGCGATGTCCAGCGATGGATGAATGCCGATGTTTGCAGCGGTTTGGATGTCAGGGAATGCAACTGTAAACCATTGCCGGTATTGTGGCCGGTAATAGTTGGATGAGGCATTGTCGTTGAACCAGTGGCGAGGCGATGGCTGAGGTCGAACCATGGGCTAGACTTGAGTCCAGTGATGTAGCCAACGATCTGTTGGGAGTTTGTTACAGAATTGGATCATATCTGGGAGAAGATTATGATCGGGATATTGCAACTAACTCCTGGAGATAAACTTGAAGGCTGTGTGATGAACCTGGACGTGGAGTAGGGTTGGGTTGCTGGACGCGGTAGATCTTTGCAGATCTTTGGAGATAAGGATGTTGACTAAGGTTGGAGTTATCTTGAAGCAGGAGGATGTGGCGTATAAATACAAGGGGTGAAGGCTGGAAAAGAGAGGAATTATCCTGGAAAAGGAGAGAATTCCTGTGGTGTTTTGAGCAACGTGAGTCTACTGGGAGAGAAGGAAGTTGTGAGATTGTTGCAGCTGGTGTTTGTGGATAGAACTGGAACTTCATCGACACTTGCTCGGAATCTAGGTACACATTGTGGGGTTGCTGGTGTTGGAGATCAGGGAGAGTTACTTGGGCTATAGTAATCCCATGAGTTCCACTGTATTTGGGGTACATTGGGGTGAGGCTGTGGGGCTGTCCACAAGCCGAGTAAGTACTTGAAGGAGAGAGTAGAGTGCTTGTAATCCTTATTTGTAATATAAGGTTGGGAAGTGTTTTTCCCGTAATCTGTTTGTTTGCTTGTTGGCTGACGTTTTAGGCAGGGAACTTCTGTATTTTGGTCATGGTAGAAGTTTACAAAGCACTTAGTTGTGGTAACCGGTTGCTGGGACGAGCAAGTGCAAACAGCACGACCCCCAATACGCATATCGGTATTTGGGGCGATCGGACAGTTGCTACATGTGGTGCTATTTGGTTCTCAAAACAGCTTATCGACGGGGTGTGCTGGTAACCAAAAGCGCTGTATCGGTGCTTGGGTGTGATCGAGCACGAGTGATTGAGTGAAGGGTTGATTGAAGTAGTGATATCAGGGACGGAGATTTGTGAAACTAATAACCTCGGTGTTGTGAGTTGGCCGAACACAAAGGTTGATGCTCGTATCGTGGGCTTCGTTATTCTATTTAGCATACTTAGTATTAGGCTGATTATTCTCGGGTGGGAATAAGCCATACACTGATTAATTAGGATCAAAAAATTTTAGAACTTAAAATCAGCCCCGTGACACTCGCCGTCCGCAGTTAGCTGGGCGCGAAATTCAATCCACTGTGTCCTTGTCCGTGACATTGTGGGAAGAAGCTACTGCCGACTTCGTAGGGGCTGGCCATGGCGGACGGGGCAAGCGATAATGCCCTGTCTCCCTCCACCCTTTCATTGGTTGTCAAATTCGGCGCCCGAAGTTTCCCACTTTCTGTATTCTCGGATTCCACCGTCAAGGACCTCAAAACTCTTCTCCAACCCTTCTCCGATGTTCTTCCTCGTGGTAAAAAACTCATCTTCAAAGGTAATACATCCCAATCTTTGTTTTATACTTTTTAATCATACAATTCACTTGATCTTTATCTGGCTGAAAATAGTTTCAAAGTGGCTTGTTTTCTTGCAAGTTTTTTTCCTAGGCACGGTTCTGACTGATGCGATGACCATTGGGTCGGCTCAATTGTCTAATGGCTCAAAAATAATGCTTATGGTTTCTCAAGGTCTGCACCAAGGGGTATTTAATGTATTTTATTGCATCTTTAAACCATTAATTAGTGGTGAAATTTTTATGATTTGGTTAGATTTGCGTCCACGTGAATTTACAGTATGTTGCATGATTAACTTTGTCTCCTAAGTGAGCGTTATCAAAATTTTCCATTTGGTAATATTATTATACAACCTAGAGCTTAATCCTAAAAAGCCCATTACTAATAACGGAATTTTAGACATTCTTCTCAGCAACTCATTTAAGGGCCGTTTCAGCAAGTAGTTAATTTTAGACATGTATTTTCTTTAATCTCCAGAATGCTCGTGAATTTTCCATCTCAGGACCTCATCTGATCTTCAAAACTTTGTCATTTGTAATAACATGGACCTAGATTAGGATTTATGTATCAGACATCTCTCTGGGTGGTGGAAGAAAAAGAAGAATATTGTTCTTTGTCCCATAACTAAGCTTTATATTTATGATAATTATGGCTTTTTAGCTGATATTATAGTTGCCCTTAGGTGAAACCATGTGTCATACTCTAGACAGATATTTGACCATAGAATGAATTACTATAGTTGACAGTGAGTTATTAGTTTTGGGGACATTGTTTGGTGGCAGGTTAGCACTCAACTCCACTGTGAAACAAATTATTGGTTTTCTTTTTTGGGGTTTAAACTATTGAGATGTTAGTTAACAGAAAAAGTCCAAGTCAAATTATGTCGCAAATCCTGACCTAAAATTGCATAACCATTCAATACCGCCTGAATTATTAGTCTAGGAAATGATTCAGTTTTTCTCTATCATTACGAGAAGACTGTAGTTTGAACCAATAATTGTTAAATTCTCGTCCAATTCTGTCTGCATCTTCAAGCGATTACTTACTGAAATGGTGCATAAAGACGAAACTTAAATTCAAATAAGTTCTAATCAAACAACCAAATTATGTAGTAAGAAACAGGTTGGAATTTTGAAGTCAAATAGAAAACTTGATAAAAATTAGCTTTTATTCATCCTGGATATAACTTTGGAATTTTAAGATGCTTGCCTTGTGAAAGTCCTCCCTCCTATCTGGTTCATTGGCCTTGGACTCTCACTGTGAATTGAATGCACTGCATCAGCTTGGATTTTAAATCATTGATTTTATAGAATGAAATAATAAGAAACCAAAATGTTGTTTGTTCCTGGGTTTGGTTATAGGAGAATCATATATAAAGCTTTTGTACAGGAAATTTTTATTTACTTCACTTGCCAATGGCATTCCTTTATATCACAAGGTAAAGGTAGTGTGATTTGGTGTGGTTTGCTTATATTTGACAATTGTTAAGCTAAGGATGGTCAACTTAACAATATTTTCGACAGGATGGACAATTACGAGTAATACTTGTACCACATCGAAATCGGGAAGTGTTTTATCAAAATACAGCTCTCCCATTAAGCCAGAAGTACACATGCAAGAGCCATTCAGAACGTTGGAAGGTAGCTGGTATTGTGGCATTATCAAGATACCATTTTAAGGTAGTTGTTATCTTATTTAAAGGAGTTTTTAATATTTTGTGGCAGTAATATTTGTTCCATGAGGTTTAAATTCATTTCTTACTTAATCAGGATGGTTTATAATTATCTTTGTTTAGATTCAGTTGGTCCCAGAGTTTTCGTAAATGATTATGCAGGCATATAGCATGAATCTAAACTAGTCAACTAAAAGTACACTATCTTTGCACTAAAAATGTAATTGACAACAACCTGAGGATTGCTTTATGAGTCCAAATAACGTGTCATTTCATTTCTGAAGTTCATGATAGAGTGTATAAAACTTTTCTTTTTAAAAGGTTGTACCTGAGGAGGTCTGGGCTTGTGGAGCTGCTGTTCGGGCACTAGATCTTAGCAATAATTCAATCCAACAAGTTCCATTAGAGATTGGCAAACTAATGTCTTTGCATGTAATTTTCTGAATCAAGCTTATTTGTCTTTCTTCCTGTTATGTTTATACAGTTATTACATGATAGCAATTGATTTAAAAGAATGTTCTTTTTTAGAATCTTTAACCACCACATTGATGTTTTCAGAGGTTGTTTCTTAATGCAAACAGCCTGTTGTTGGATGGGGCCATCAACTGGGAAAGTGTTTCATCCCTTAAACTTCTTATGATCCTATCTCTTAACAAAAACCAGTCAGGGATATTTATGGCTGACATTAGGTCGAACTTGAGCCCCTTCTATTAGTTGTATTTATAATTGGGTACTACTATTTTTATGTATTGAAGGTAGTTGGCTTTACATGTCTTCTTATACGAATGTATTTGACGGCCAGTTTACATATTTTACCTCTATAAGAAAATATGGCTGACATTAGGTCGAACTTGAGCCCCTTCTATTAGTTGTATTTATAATTGGGTACTACTATTTTTACATATTGAAGGTAGTTGGCTTTACATGTCTTCTTATACGAATGTATTTGATGGCCAGTTTAGCTCGTTATACGAATATATTTGATGGCAAGTCTTGTTGAATTACTATTGAAGTGGATCGTTTGGTGATCTAATGAGTTGTATATGGTGGTTCTTAGCATTTTTTGAATATGTTTGAGTATGTCATTAACACTAATCTGATCTGGAATAGATTTGAAGATTACAGAGCAGGAAATTGGAAATCATGCCTTTATGTTGACTTTTCACCTTGGCGTTCTATTTTCACAGCAAAATAGCACTTGAGCTGCAAATTATTGGAGTTTTGGAGATAATCTTTGCTTCATTTCCAACACTTCAATAGATTCCTCTTCACAAAGGGTGCAATACAATCCTCGTTAGCAACACAGTTATAGACACACTGCCTTTTGGAGAATAGAAGTTTAGCATTTGAAGGTTGTGTGATTGCTTACCATTTATTTCTATTTCTATGTGGTAATGTTTTAGATTCTAAGGTCATGTTGACTAGATTTGTTCTTGTGCTTCTTAAAATGGACATGCTTCTTAAAATGGACAATGGGGTAGCGTTTGTATAACATTTGTTTTTGAGAAAACTATGAGTTACATAAATATAAAAAATGTACACATGCATTTGTTAGGTGCATAGCAAACTTAAAATGTTTAGTACAAGAGCAAGCACAATTAGGGGGTGAGTATTTTGTCAGCTCGACTCCAAACCAACCAAACTGAATTAACCAAATTATATTCGACAGCTAGATTTTGTAACCAAAATCGAACTAAAATACTTCCAAAACCAAATTGAACCGAACCGAAATATTTTGATTTAGTCAGTTCTGTAACAGACTTAGATCACAAGTTATAAAAAAAGATAGATTTTTTAAAATTATTCAATTAAAATTATATCATTATTTTAGTGAATAGTAATAAGTAATTCTAAATGCATATATCATATTAAACAAATGAAATTCATCATCAAAATATTATAATTTTATGATAATTAACTTAAAATGTATATTTTAGAATAGTATTAAAAAGTTCTAATATTTCGGTTAAATTGACTTGTTTCAGTTTTGAATCGAAGTATCAAAATACATTTCAGTTTGTCTATAGCACTACCGGAAATTGAACCAAAATAATTTATAGCCAAACCGATTGATTATTGGTTTCTGTTTGGTTCATTTTTCTGTTTTTACGCAAATATGCTAACCCCTGAGCAAAATAGAAGTCTTCGTTGATTATACCTAGTGTATATGCATCATAAATGCTTCTAAAGTTAAAGACCATATTTAATGCATAGAGATACGTCTTATGCGGTTCTAGCACCCTGGCAAGTGCACATTGTTCAACATATTCTGTTAAGCTTGTATTAAACTATTTTTTTGTAACATAACCTTATTGTCTGTTGTTTGTACTTTTGAAGGCTAACTTCTTTACCCTCAGTCATCGTTTCCTTGGTGTCTTTAAGAGACTTGCATATTGCTACGAACAACTTGATAAGCTTGCGAGAGGAATTGCGATTTTTATCTGGACTACAGGTCTTGTAGGCTGGCAGCAATAGGTATATATTTACAGTTCTATTGATAAATATTTTCTCAAAATGAAACTGTAACCTATTTTTTTTCCCTAAAAAAAATAGATGGAGTTATGAGGAACAGTTTACTCTACAGATGGATAATTTTTTTCAATTGGTGTTATTAAAAATGAAATTAAAATTTTTTTGTGGAAATAGAATATAAAAAATACTATGCTGACAAATCACTATGATCTCTTTTAATTCTCTTGTTCGCAAGTTGTGTTCATTGCCATCATGCATAGGGGGTTGTGTTTCACTGATTGAGGTGGATCGTTGCCATTTGTGTTCTTAGCATCAAACAATTTTCAAAAAAGCTTTTACTTTATAAACTTGTGTAAAACTTATTACAATATGATTATTTTTGTAAGCGGATTTTTCTTCTAATTATCTTGTGGAACTGCCTGACACGTTAAGCAATCTTCATAAACTATGTCTGTTTTTTTAATGAGAACCAGAACGATATAGATGTGCATTTAATTTTGAAGAAGCTTTGGTAATTACATACTAAGTTATGTTTAGCCTTCTCAGCCTGCGTTATGTTCTAACATCAAAGCTGCTGTAGTTATCACATGATTGTAGACTGGAATTTAGAGCTGGTCCAGTTCCAGTTTTCTCGGTTCTATATTTGTTTTTTTTTGTCAATTCTTTGTTCCTAAATGTCTGGTAATATGCAAAATATATCCGAACTGACTGTCCTATACTGAGGTCTTTTAAACATTTAAACAAAAATGGCAGCTGTATAAAGATTTTCAATATATTGTTGAACATTAAGACTTTATGAAGAACGGGCTTATATTGTAGAACCCAGTCGAGTTTCCATATGATTGCACCTAAATATACCCTTCCTTAAGTCTTTACTCCTTTGATAATAATAGATTTAAACTTAGCTTAGAAAAGCTTTTTAGCCGAAGTTGAAGGTATTTGGTTACTTCAAAAATGAATCCTCTTTAAACAAAGTGTTAGTTGTCACTTATCCATTATTGCCTTCGTCATGGCTGCTAAAATAGTTGCTTTTGTAAACACAATTTGTTGTGCATGACATTTTTAGACTTTGATTCTTGCAAACAATGGGCTGAAGAATCTGCCCACAGCAATATTCAAGTCCTGCGTTCAGCTTTCCAGTCTTGATCTTCATCGAACAGAGATCACAGTGGACCAACTTCACGAGGTAGGTAACACATTGATTTTGGAACGTTTCTCCTTCTTGAAGAAAAATTTGAGAAGCAATTGCATTATTAGACAGGTTACGAGGATTGACTCTCAGTTCTACTGTGCTCATGCAGAAAAGATTTACATAATGAACTTGGAAATAATAATCAAAGCATACTTGCTATAGATTTGTAGGTGATGAAATTAATCTACATTTTCAAAATGAACCTTTTAGTTTACAAAGCTCTTATTAATAATGCTTTTCTTCTTAATGGCTCGAAGTTCTTGTTATTAGATGACAGTTTTACCATTCTGACTTGGATTCGACTTTGAATGTTCAGGGTGCTACTTTTCTTTTTTAAAGATTATACTTCTCTTCATATAACTAAAATTAGTATTATTTTATTAGTTCGTTGAATGGGAAGAATTTGATTAACGATGCAAGGCAAAGCTTCAGAAACAGTTAGATTTTCGAGTTGGCTTCAACTCTAGGCTTGATGAAGGTGCGGACAAAGACAATGTCCTAGGTATTAAACTTCAGCAGCGTACTTTAGTTACTTTGAAGTTTGAATCCCTCTGTGTCTATTTTGATTGTATGTTGTCTAATCCATCTTGTTTTTAAAGAATTTGTGTGCATATTTGCCTTTGATATGCTTGGCATATTTTGTTCCAAGTTCCGTGCGGTAAAAAAGAAATAAAATCAGGGTATTTAATTATTTCCTGCTTTTGTTGTAATTATTGTAGGTTTCGATATGGTTTTTCCCGTATTTAGTTTCTTTTAACAGTCTGAAGTCTCTGTAGTACTTTTGCGACCCTGAATAATGCATCCCCCATAAATTATCTATGCAATCCAAATATCTATGGGGGACTACTTGGTGATTGTTTTGGTTACATCTTACCACAAAATAAAAGTACTCTAAAAATAGATAATTTTTTAGTAAAATATCAATGTTTTTGCCATGAATTATCATTTATAGATGTCATAATTTTTTATTTCTTTCATGTTGATCAAATAGAGCCTTAATAAAATAATTAAGCGCATATTCGTGGGGAAAAGATAGCTTTCCTAAGCCCAAGCCCATATCAATATGAAAAGATAAAGACAATATTCCCCCGGTGATCCATCTTTTTAATGGGGCCTAGATCCGACTATGTGCACTCGGATCCGGCTGAGGGGCGACTATATTTGGCGAGATGGCGGCTGTTTGGGATGCTATTGGTTGAAAAAGAAAAAAACTTTTTCAGTCGGTGGCCTTTCGAGTGATTGGTGACAAGATTAGTCTTGTGTGGTTGGAGTTTTGGCTGTAGGCTGCCAATTCGGTCTCAAGGTGGTCAGGGAAGGTTTACAGATTATTTTTTTTGAGATTTAATCTTGGTCATCTTTGTAATGGGACAGTCAAAGTAAAATAAGTTTAGGAAGGGTAGCCAAATTATTTTATATTAACTCATCTTATATATATATATATATATATATATATATATATATATATAGGCAGTGAGGTGTGCCTGGGGTAGAAAATTTCTTTTGCCACAAAGCTTCATATAGGCTGTTCGATTACATAGACGGCCCAAATTTATTAATTTTTTAAAAATAAAAATCCATACTTTCCTTGCTGTGCTCTACCTCGACCCTGCCGTCCTGTTGCAACCGCTACCACTCCTTGCTCCACCTCAACCTTGTCACCCCCTTCTACCTTGCTCCCCCTCCCCTATCGGGGATGCCCCCGCCCCATTGAGGACGCCCCTCCTCCCTGCTCCCCCTTGACCTCACCGTCAGGCCGCAGCAGGATTGGGTGCGCGGCCATAGAAATTTTGCCTTTTTTTTGTGGTGCGACTCGATCAGGCTACAGGTAGCCATATTTGGCCGCCCCATGACCAAATTTCGCATGTGGGAGGCTAGACAAGGCCACCTGCGGTCAGATGTGGCCGGCACGGCGAGCATGGACCGCTGCCGATGGGGGAGTTTATTATGAATAGATCTAGGCCGTTTTTGTAATTGGACAGCCCAGATTAAGCTTGGGGAAAATTTTTTTACCCCGGTCTTATAAAAAATTTACCTTATATATATATATATAAGTTTTGAGTAATCGAGACTATTAGTGGTAATTGAGACTATTAATGGTATTAGAGCCTAAATAAATTAAAGATACGTAGGTAGGTTACAGAGTCCAAGTTCTGGTAAGTCATCAAGAGTTGAGATTGACGTGGATGCAGTTGGATTGGCTTTTCTTAGGAAATTCCTACTTAGGAAAACTTTAACTTATGATGGCTTTCTTATCAAACATAGTTAAAAAAATGCAAAACCCATCCGATTTTAAGATTACTGAACAAATAATATACAGTAATATTGAACAAATACTAAATAAGTGGAATATCCCTAAGATAAATCTAACTAAGGTATTGTTCGGGCGCAGGATCGTCTACCCCCTTGAATCGGTTCTTGTGATTTGGGTTTGAAGGTTCGATGGGACCGAGGTGCCCTTGCCGGATGAATACATGCAAACAAGTATATAATAAAGGATTAATATAATTTAGACAAGCTTATATTATTAAAACCTTTGGAAAAAGTATAAGTATAGGAAATATTACTAAATCTATCTTTTTATTAAACAATAAAATAATAAAAGAATTAAGCCAAGATTATAAATATATTCATTGAGGATTAGTACAAGTTGTTCAACCTTTAACAAGAGAAGGCTTAAATACTTCATTATTACTATGCCTCAGAGATAAAAGATATAATAAATTTTAAAATTCGTTATTAAGGATAATTTAATGATTTATAATTTATGACTAATCTAGGTACTCCTCGTTCAATCTCAAATGCTTTATATACATAAAAAGCAGAGCAAGACTAAGGTGAACGGCTAGCCCTTATTAACTTTGTATCTAATAAAGTTTGTATTTTTATTTGACAATATTGAATTAATTTTTTATTCATTTGAATTAGTCTTACTTTAGTAGATATTTGGGATTCACAAAGTTTTCTTTATATGAAAGAGTAACTTCTTGCCTTTTCCTATCCCAAAAAGCAATAGGTAATCATTATATAATTCAATTTCAAATAATTATTTAACTGATTCTATTTTGTTTTAAATGTCTGTAGACATTGGTCTTTTTTCTGAAGTTAAGCTTCTAACTTCATCTTTACGAAAATTTATTTGATTATTCTTTTGAAATGAATTTTCCTTTAAGGATGAAATTAAAGTTTTTTGTTTAGGAAATTCTAAATTAAATGTTACTTCTTTACCTTGAATTTTAGTATGGATGCCTACATCATCTATAATGAATGGTTCTATTAATGCAGTAAAATGATTTCATAATATTACTTTTATTCTTGCATCTTGTATTAAGATAAAAGTTAAATATATACAAGTTTCATTTATACATATTATTGCATTGGATAATTTATATTTAATTTTTAATCTTCGATCATTTGCAGTAGACAATGCCTGAAGAGTTTTTTCATAGTACTTGGTAGGAATTAATCCTTCTCTAATAATATTCCTATCAGCAGTAGTATCCACTAATGCTAGGGTTTCTAAGGTAAATTCTCTTTCTATAATTATTTTAATTTTTGAAGTATACTTTCTAGATATTGTTTGTTCTATAATATTTAAATATTCTTTAGATGATTCTCCAACTTGAAATTCTGAATCTTCAAATATTTTCAAGTCATCATTATCATTTTCATTATTATCATTATGTTCATTAGCTAATTCTAAAATTTCTATTCTTCTTCTTAATTGAACTATTTCAGTTTTTAATGAATTTATTTCATTTCTAAGATCTTGTATAGATATAGGTTTATCCTTTTTAATCTTTCCAATACTTCAGTCATTGTATATGATGGTTTAACAACTGCCTTCATCTTTGGTTTTAGTTTCTTTTCCCTTGTAGTAGCTATAACATTTTTTATTAGATTTCTTTGTTGATCTTTATCATCAGCTGAATCAATTAAATCTAGAAGAAGAGACTCTTGTGTAATAATCATATTAATATTTTATTTATATCCATTATAGTATTATAATTGTCACATGCACAATCTGAACTAGAATTAGAAGTGACAATATTTTCATAATCTGATTCATCTATCTCTTATGCATCATATTCTGATGTACCACTTAATTCTTCTAATAATGCTAATAAACTATCCTTTTCTATCACCAAATAATAGAGGTAAACCAGCTAAAAATCTTTCTTTCTAAAAATCCAAAGTAGAATCATCTCTTTGGAATAACAAAGATAAAAATGTATCTTTATACTATCTAAAATACGTTAAAGTAGGACATCTTAAGTTCATTATTAACTCTTGAGTCCTTTCTTTTAATGCATTTGTATCCCCTATAAAATGGTATAATATAGTAGTTATTAGAGTGCAAAAGCCCATTTTTGAGTTAGGGTTTTACCTAGTTTTAATTTCTTCCTGTTTGCGTCAGTATCGAGTTGGTTCAAGCGAGCTCGAGCCAGACAAATTTTCAGAATATGAGTATGGGGCCTAGATGGCCATATGAGCATGTTACAGAGGCGGAGTATAAATGACATGCGTATGATAATTTTAGTTATGATACGGTATAGAAAGAGTTATCAGTGTATACATAAGGTATACATATGATTTTATGAGTTAGCCAGGATTTTAAGCCTAGATCTAGGTCGTGCAGTGTTTAATATCCGTTTGGGATTTTTAGGGTATCTCATTGCATGCATCATAGGGATGTCAGATCACTCGATTGTGCCCTTGTGGGCCCATCTTGATTGAGTTCAGGGTTCGAGGCCCATTTAACCTTCTTGCCTTGATTCCTACCTATAGAATTACTTTTAGGACTCTAGTTAGTTTTGACTTTGGACGGTCTCGATCCGAGCTTTTCATCCATATGTATATTGCATATAACCATAGGTAGTCCCCATTAGATCACGAGTTCTCGGATGTTATGATCATGCCACGTGGCAAGATCTGAGCCATCCGTGTCAACCTTAGTTTTCTCCCATTTATATTTTAAACATTTCCATCGATTTTAGATTCCCACCATTATCGCCGCCACCACTTTGGCTCGCCGCCGGTAAGACCTCGGTCCTCCTTCGGCCACCAATTCGGTATGGCCATGACCGCCTTGTGGTCGGCTTTCCATTTGTACCACTCACGACCACCGGTGTCGTTGGCAACAGAGTTTTTTATCACTGTTTATCACCACCGTTGAGACCTATCTAGCCATTTTTCGGCGATGACGTGCTGCCTCTGACCAATCCGACCACCCACACAGCATCCCCTCACCGAGATCTACATTTTGAGATAACCCACGACGACCACCACGACTGCGATCGCCATTGGCGACATCGATGCTCCTAGCGGCAACACTACCCTCTTTTCGGCCATTTTCCAGCCAGCCAGTGGCTGGATTCCTTCGATCGTCACCAGCTGCACCTCCGCCATGACGCCCCTTGTTGATCACGACTGGTGGTGACCCAGCCGCATAGCCATCGGCATTTTCTAGCGAAGGGCACCGCCGCCCCCTGTTCGGCTTGTTTACCCACTGCCCGTGATCGCGTCCACCTGCCCGTGTCACGTCTGCCTAGTCATGCTGCGTCCACCTAGCTAGCCTGAGTCCGCCAGCCTGCTAGCCCATGTCTGAGTTCGCCTGTCCAGTTCAGGTCTGCCCAGACAACCCAACCTATTTTATAGAACAGGTTGGTTCAGCTCATTTGGTTTAGTATGTTTCGGCTTGCTTCGGTCCGGTTCAGCCCATTTTCGGTTGTTTCTCGTCTCTTTTTGTAATTCTAGAACCCCTACATTAGTTGAGATGCATATTCACATTATTGAGCATGTTTGGATGTTACGAGTATTTTTCTTTATTCATTAATTATTTTATTTATTTATTTATTTATAATTATTACTTTCTTGTTATTTATATATTTGTTGACTATGATGAATGATTATGTGAGTAATTATTATTACTGATAATGTATTTATTCATAAATATTATTTTTTCATGTTTATCTATTTTATTTATTTAATTGTTTGATTATTAATTATTTTCCTACTTGTGTTATTATTTATACATATTTAGTCATTTATTTATTTATTTATCAATGATTTATTAATTAATTATTTGGTTTTTTATTTAATTATTTATATGTTTACTAACACGAGTATATATGATATTTACTCGTGCATTTAATAGTATAATTATATTATTATTTTTTGATTGGGGTATTATTTTTGTTCATGTATTTATTATTTACTTAATTATCTACGAGTGTATTTATTTGTTTAATTATTTATTTGTTACATATTATTATTAGATCTTGATTTTTGTGCCACATGTTTAGTTATAAGTTTGTTAGCATTGCTTTCTTTATTTGGATGTTTTGATGATATGAGCATACACTACGAGCATGCATCATATAAAGATGTTAGTATTTTACTTAGTAGTGGGTTCCGATGTAGGTTTTGGAGTCTGAGCTTGCTGTAGATATGTAGATATGCTTGAAGCTTGGACCACAGGTCCGTAAGACTCTCCCTCTCTGCTTGACTATTTACGTGTCGAGTTTAATCATGTTTTATACGTAGGACGGCATCAGCGGCATTTTATTGCATCCCACTAATGTCAGACCATTTAGCTGTGTTTTCTACGCATGTTTAATAAAACTATAAAGATGAGATCCCTTGTTGGTTTTCGAACTTAAGCTCTAGAAATGTATGATACAAGCCTCTTCCCTAAGCCTATTATATAAGTACGCATATTTTTACGGATTTCACGAATAAGAGAATGAGTGGTACAAAGATATGTATGAACTGCACTAGCACTCCTTTAAATTGTGAGGTAGTGCGGTGTATGAAGGTACTCCATAATAGAGCACATTTTTGAAATTTGTGGCACTAACTTAATTGTTCCTTTTGCTACTCGAGTACCGTGGCGGGTGATATAGAATATGTGAGGGCGTAAATGTTGTATGTATGAATATGATTATGAGCTGTGTATGTGAACCGTCATTTGCTTAAGTATGTTTGTTTACCCCTCAGTGTGAGACAATCTTAAAGTTTCATAAGTTTTTGTAGGTAATGGAATACCCATTTGCCGGTTTGAATTAGTTATTTTTCAGACTAGTAACATTTGTTACTAATGTTTTTCATATAATATATTTAGGTTTTGCAATCTTGAGTTGACTTTGGTAGGAGGACAGACAAACGCTAAACACTTGAGCTCTGCGCAGTTATTTAATTTCTTGCTTTTATTTATATTCGATGTGTTTTGACGTGTATTTAAAGATGTCTTCCATTCTCATGACACCAAGAAGGTTATTTTGATCTATTTTATTGATCGAGTTGTACCGAGCGACAATTTTAAACATTATTTGACTCTGATCACAACATTTCTGACTCGGTTCTTAAGTGAACCGATATCGGGGTGTTACATGAAGTATAAACAACAACATCTTTTCTAATTTGATTTGTATTGGGATCAACTTTAGTTGTTCCTAGAACTTCAAATTTCTGAACAGGAGTTAAATAATGATTCCACCAACCTTTAAGTTGTCCAAAGAATCTTGCAGTAATAAACTCTGCTATTGTTTTATCACTATTATCTATTGTTCTACAAATAGTTGAGTACTTTAATATATTATGTAATGTTGTTATTATTTGATATTTAGCCTGCCCATCAATATTCCATTTATAAATGGATTTACTATCATATGACAGTGCACAATTTATGGCATTTTCTTCAAAAAGAATTGATGTTGGAGTAGGTCTAAGAGAGTAATGTATCCCAGTAGAGAGAGGTTGTGTCATAGGTTTGGCCATGTAATGACCCAGCCCAAAGTGCAACGTAATGGGCTAAGTCATTTCTTTAAAATGGGTACCCCAGAAGTTTAAGATCTCTAGTCCATTCCCACTTATAAACAGGATCTTCTCCCAGTAGGTATTAGATGTGGGACTAAGTTGAGGGATCTCACAATCCACCCACCTTAGGAAATTTCGTCCCCGAAATGCCGATTCTTGGCCCGTTGCTAGCCCCAACCCACGTCCTTTCTGGCCCGTGACCGGCAGCCTAGCTCGACGTTTCTAATCCAGCCCACCATCTAACATGGAACCAGGTCGGCTCTGATACCATTTGTAACGACCCAGCCCAAAGTGCAACGTAATGGGCTAAGTCATTTCTTTAAAATGGGTACCCCAGAAGTTTAAGATCTCTAGTCCATTCCCACTTATAAACAGGATCTTCTCCCAGTAGGTATTAGATGTGGGACTAAGTTGAGGGATCTCACAGGCCATTTCAATTTTATCTATAGAAAATTGATGTATTATTTCTTCTATATTATTTGTCTCACTTATAACTTTAATAAATTCATTAATTTTTAAAGTGCCTAATCTTTTAGTTAGTTTTTCTATAAAATCCTCATTTAAAGGAATTCTAGTGTTAAATCCTTTAGCAAATAATATAGGAGGTTTAATTAATACAAGCTTTGTTTTCTCATTATCTATGACTTTCTCTTTTACTTTCTTTATTGGTATCCATTTTTCTTCAATCTCAGAAAGATGAGAGCTAATGTTTGTAAATGAAGATGGGTATTATTATTTTGCTTAATTATTGTTGCTATATCTTCATTAGTTTTTTTATCTATTTTTACATAAAAAGTAGCTTCTATATTTCCATATTTAATATTTCCTACAAGATGATGTTTACTATTTATTATTTTACCATCAACAATATCCCAAGTTTTAGTTTCTTTCGAAACATGAATTTTAGGATAAAATTCCTCATTTAACCATTTTACAAATGGTGTCCCGAATCCTAATAGTTTTAAATGATCATAATATTTTTCTTTGTATTAATCTAATTGTTCTTTATTAAAATTTTAAAATACCAACTTCTAAATTGCAACACCCCAATTTCGGTTCACCTAAGAACCATATCAGAAATGTTATGATGGAGTCGAGTCATGTTCAATATTATTAGCCAGTAAGACTCGATTGATACAATATATCAAAATAAGAATGTAAGACATTGTCAAATAAGTATCAAAACACATCAAATATAAATAAATGCAAGAAAGTAAATATTATGTTGAGCTCAAACGTGTGTAGCATTTGTCTGTCATCTCACCAAAGTCGACTTAGGATTTGAATGACCAACATATATTATATGAAAACCGTCAGTAATGAATGTTACTGGTCCGAAAATAACTAATACAATCTGGCAAATGGGTATTCCATTACCCACGAAAAATATATGAAACTTTAAGATAGCCTCACACTGGTGGTAAGTAAACATACTTAAGCAATTGCTGGCTTGCATGCACGGCTCATAATCATATTCATACATTACATACTGCGCATGAAGCCCTCACACCTTCCATATCACCTAACACCACGGTACTTGAGTGACAAAAAGAATAATTAAGTTAGTGCCACATATTCCAGAAATGCGCTGCATTACGCAATACCATCATACACCACACTACCTCATGGTTTGAAGGAGTACTAGTGTTGTAAAACCCACGATTCGAGTCAGTGGTTTTATATTCAGAACCGGTCGGTTTGACCGTTATTTTCGAGTCAAGTTAGTTTCAAACACTTGTCCTTAGCCGACGTCAATCGTATGTATGAGCGTCATAAGGGTCATGCGTACCCTAGTATATGATGATAACGTCAAGAACACAACTGGAATAGAATGAGTTATCAGAATATATGAGAGTATGCAAGTTTTTCTTTTTTTAATTTTTATATATAGTGGATCTAGAATTAGTTTTAGGTTGTTTATCGCGTTAGGGCGCATTACGGGCAGTTTGGGTGGGTTGATAGTTCTAGAGCATATCATTATGATGTTTTGGTGTTTGTTTGATTTTGTGGGATTTTCCTGATTTTGTTTAGGATTTAATATGGACTTAATTATTATTCTTGACCCGAGCCATACACAAGTCAAGTATTATTTATTATATTGCCACCCAGTTATTTTTTCTCACCCCCCCCCCCCCCACCTTTGTTCCTTCTTCCCCATCCAAACCCTAGCCATGCTGCCACCTTTTGCTTGTCGTTGCCGCCACCGTCGATGCCGGCTGCCGCCAGTCATCACCGTTGAGGCCCTGTCTCGACGTTGCCATGCCGCCTCGAGCACCCCAGCCATCGCCAGGCCGCCGCATCACCGGAAGCACCACGCCTAGCGTCGTAGCTGCATTTCGGTCGGGTCGCTTATTCCGCCGTCGGTGACCATTGCTGCCACGATCGGGTGATAGCTCCTGACACCTTTGACCATCTAGTGATCTTTCTCGATCGGAGCAGAGGCCATCGCCGCCTAGACCGGCTGGATTTCTTTGGCCATCGCCGTTGCTCTGCTTAGGCATTTCCCGATGAGCCGCCGCTTTCGTTGGCCGTGTAGATGTTGGAGATGCATCGGGCTCGCCGAGACAGTCCAATGGTACCCAATATGACCCCTATCCAGTCCAGTAGACGCCGTCGGTGATTGTCGCTGGAGACTGCCGGAAAACTACTGAAACCCGCTGGAAAATTGCCAGAACCTGCCGAAAAACTGAATTCGTTGGAATTTGCCAGATCTTCCGCGGAGCTCATCCAGTCGATCCCGATCAAACTTTGGATGCCGACGAGCACCGAATTCGAGCTCCGAGACACGTGATCAAAATCCTAGCCGTCACAGATTGCTGATGACGTGAGGTATAATTACCTCCAAGTTAATTATTTAAAATTGATGATTTCTAGCATAGCATGTTAGGACTGATTAATTGCCATGATAATGACTAATTATGGATGAAGTGATAAGTTACATGATGTGATTAATAGTGCATGGAGGACAAGTGATCTAATGAGATAAAGTAAATATGAGCATGTTAATCGAGTATGACGTAAAAACACAGTAAAATTTGTATGAATAGGATTAGTTAGAATTATTTTCATACTTATGATTATTTGATTGTTGATTGATGTTCATTGAGTTTGATGCATCATTTAGTTAGCGGGCATTAGTAATTAGTTTTGATGTGCAGGTACAGAGTAGGAGCTCGCCGCCTAGGCGCGATGACATGTTTGGAGCTTCTACCAGGTCCGTTTAAGACTCGCCTCTATTTTTACTCTATTCTATTGTATGTTTGTTTTATTGCTTGTAGGATGGGTTAAGTGGCATTTTATTGGATCCCACTTAACTCGAGCCATTTAGCCGAACAATTTTCTGGATTAATAACCCTCCAGGATGAGATCCCTCAAGGATGATTTCGAAAACAAGATCCACTACAAGTTGCCTTCGGGCCTATTATATAAATCCCTTCCTAGGCACTATATATATAATTTTATTGAGTTTTCAATGAGACGAAAGATGGAAAAACCTACTGCACGTTCCATGAGCAGATGCCATGACAATCAAAGTGGGCTCTAGATTAGTGGAGTAGACTGTTTCATTCCTGAGAGATCCTGACAACTCTGCATTTGAGTACCTCACACTCGGAGAACATGGAGGTTTATGGGTACTATTTAGTACAAGTGCATGTCCGTACTTGTGGTTTAAAGGGTACTAAAAGCGATTGCCTGAGAGTACTTAGCCTTCGTGCTCAAGGCTAGGAGAAATATGGAGGTAAGGAGAGGGCTTAGGATTCGAGACCAGAAAATGATGTAAGAAAATACCAGAGAGGCATCAGCAGTAATAGATCAGCCAGTTTGGGATGCTACCGGGTTTGCAGCCCAGTAGCTCCTTAGTAGGTGCCCTTCAGAGTGTTCACGAAGAGTATATGATGTTTTCTTTCATATGAGAGTTTGCTCTCATAGCCAGCTTGTTATAGTTATTTTTCTGGACCAGTAACACTTGTTACTGATGTGTTTTATACTATATGTAGGTAATTATCATGAGTTGGAGGAGCCAGCTTGGACGGAGGAGCACTGTTGTCGCTTGTACACATGTCAGTCGATAAAGTGGTTCATATTTTGTTTATAATGTTATTATATTGTGAATGGTGTGACTAAATGCTTGAGACATGATGATGTGACATGATTAATTGTTAAGACATGATGACAGAATGTGAAACATGAATAGATTGCGTAGTGAAAGTGTGATGGGTTGAAACCTAAGTTCCAGAATGAGTATACATCATATTAGATTATGTGTGATTGAAATTGTTGATATATGCATATATATTTGTATATATTATTTTGACAGTGGACTTTAATTGCACTTTTAGAGGAGACTCTGTCCGTTGTATTTCAGAATTTTTATGTGATTTTTATCGTAATTGTATTAGTGTGTAAATTAGTTTGAATGGCATCCATGTAGCATCATGTTAGGATTCTGTGCATTCATCCATGTATGACGAGTCGTATCTTCATCTTAAGACGCCGAGATTAGATCCTCAAAAGTTGGGTTCGGGTTAACCGACCTAACCGGGGCCTGTAACATGCCAGTTTGGTTCACGAGCGTGAACCAGATTTGGGGTGTTACAAGTGTGATTCATACATATCTCCATACCGCTCATTCTCTTATTTGTAGAAATCCATAAAATTTTGCGTACTTATATAGTAGGCTTAGGAAAGAGGCTTTATCATAAATTTCTAGAGCTTAAGTTTGAAAACCAACAAGGGATCACATCCTTGTAGTTTTATTAAACATGCATAGAAAACATAGCTAAATGACCTGACATCAGAGGGATCCAATAAAACTCCACCGATGCCGTCCCTACGTATAAAACACGATCAAACATTACACTTAAGGAGTCAAGCAGAGAGAGAGGCCCTACGGACCTGTGGTCCAAGCTCTAAGTGTGTCTGCACATCTATGGCAAGCTCGGACTCCAAAGCCTACATCGGAACCCACTAATAAATAAAATACTAATGTCTCTATATGATACATGCTAGTGGTGAGTGCTGATATCATCAATACATCCTAGAAAAAAAGAACTACACAAAATAAACATACCACTAAACACACAATACATAAATCGAGACATATAAAGAAAATAACTAATAACAATTAATAAATTAATAAATACATACAATCATAAATAAATAGATAGATAATAAATACTTAAAAACATTCAATACTCTAGTCATAAAATAATAATATCATATACTATAGACGTAAATGGCTAAACATGAGTAAATATTATATACACTCGTGTTAGTTATCACATAAGCAATTAATTAAATAAATATAGAATCATTCTAAAAATAAATAAATAAATACTTAATTTTAATTAATAATGAATAATAATAATATCATAGTCATCATTATAGAATACGTACTTAAATACAATTAAAAAATAACATACAACCAACGAACAAGTAAATAAATAAATACAATTTAATAAAAAATAAAAGACTAATATTAATAAGTAAATATAATAATAATAATAATAACAAATAATCATGTAAACATACATCATATACAATAAACATATAAATAAAACTAAATTAATTAATTAATTAATAAATAAAAAATCATCATAACATCCAATTATGCTAAATCATGTGAATATGGATCTAAACTAATGTAAGCGTTCTCAAATTACCAAAAACGGTTGAAAAACGGTCGAAAATGAGCCAAACCGGACTGAACCAAGCTAAACCAGACCGAATTTAGCTGAACTAGACCAAACCAAAAGTGTTGAACCAACCCGGGCTAGAAATGGGCTGGGTTGGCTGAGCGGACAGGAACTGGACAGGTAGACTTGAACATGGTCTGGCATACAAGCGGACGCCGTTGTGGACTGGTGGCCGTGGTTGTGGGCAAGCGGACCACGAAGCGGGCAATAGGGCCGAAGGGGCGGTTGTTGCTCTTCGTTGGGAAATGCCAAAGGTGACGCGGCGGGGGTCGCCACCGATTGGGATCGATGGAGGGGAGGACGAGGAACCTGATGACGGTGAGGATCGGTGGAGCCCGGCCGCTGGTCGGTCGGAAAAAGGCTGGAAAGGGGCGGTGTTGCCGCCGAGTGCGGTGATGTCATCGATGGCGATCACGACTGTGATGCTCGTCTTGGGTTGTCTCAAAGGGTAGATCCTGATGAGAGGAAGCTGGGTGGGTGGTCGGATTAGTAGGAGGCGGCTCACCGTCACCGGAAAATGGCTCAATATGTGGCCGTGGCGGTGATGAACAGTGCTACGAATGGAAAGCCGGCCGGTAGTCGTGAGTAGTACAAATGGAAAGCTGGCCGTGAGGCGGTCACAGCCCTACTAAATGGGTGGCCGAAGGAGGGCTGAAGTCTCACCGGCGGTGAGCCTATGTGGCGGCGGTGATGAGGGTGTAAACAGTGAAAATGGGAGAAAACCTAAAAAACTATATGGAGAGCTAGGGTTGAATGGATGCCTCAGATATTGCCACGTGGTAGATCTGAGCAACCGATAACTCAGTAGCCTAGTGGGTTCTACTTATAAGTATAAGCAATATACATATGGACGGAAAGCTCGGATCGTGTCCATCCAAAGTCAAAAATTGACTCAAGTTATAAAAAGACACTATAGACGGGAATCGAGGTAAGAAGGGTAAATGGGCCTCAAAACCCTAAACGCAATTGAGCTGGGCCCACAGGGCACAATCCGATGGTCTAAAATCCCTATGATACATGCAATGAGATACCAAAAAAAATCCCAAACAGATACTAAATGTTGCAACGGCCTAAATCTAGGCCTAAAATCTTGGCTAATATATACAACCAAATCTGTATTCCTCAGTATACACTGAAACTCATAATCTTATCATTTACATGTCGGGCATACGCAACCATTATAACATGCTCATATGGCCATCTGAGCCCATACTCATAATCTAAAAACTAGTCTAGCTCAAGCTCGCTCAAATCGATTCGAGACTGCCTGAACTGGACCAAACTAGAATCGGGTAAAACCCTAATAAAAAATGGGGTTTTATATAAATTTATCATATTTAGGTAGCATAAATTCTTTAGAACATTTATCTTTATTAGGTTGAAATTGTTATGTATTAATTTTTAAATACATTTCAAAGAATGATGGCTCATCAGTGTAAATTCCATGTGGAATCTGTTGCTTAGATATCTATATTCTCTTTACACTTGGTGAAGAAGTCTTTCAAAATGATAGACTAGAAATACTAGGCCTTCCAAACAAGATCTCAACATCTCCATTTATATTCTTAGTTATTTTTTCTATTTCTGTATGTATTGGTTTTGGAGGAATTACTTTTTTTAATTTCTATGATTGGGGTAATTCTATCTTAGACCATGTTATCGCCTTAGGTATAAAAATATTTGTTTTATTCATATCTATCTGGAACAGTGTTATCTTTCCTTTGTGTGACATGATCTTGGAGTTTGGACAAATGGTGGTCATTCCTTGTAAACATACCCTATATACCACACATATGTTCATTGCTCCAGGTAGCATATCATATCCTTTGGTTTGGAGATTTAAGGATAATGCTTCTTTAATATGAAAATCATTTAAGCTTAATGAATAATTAGGAAAGCAATTAAAATATACTAGTCTACTACATAGACTTGATTCAATTATTCCTAATAATGAATCTTGAAATTTATTATGTCTTTTATCTCTAAGGCATAATAATAATTAAGTATTTAAACCTTCTCTTGTTAAAGGTTTAACAACTTATACTAATCCTAAATGAATATATTTATAATCTTGGCTTAATTCTTATATTATTTTATTGTCTAATAAAAAGATAGATTTAGTAATATTTCCTATATTTATACCTCTTTCAATGGTTTTAATAATATAAGATTGTCTAAATTTTATTAATCCTTTTTATATACCTTAGTTGGATTTATCTTAGTTAGGACATAGAGTTAGTTATATAACTAACCCAATCTTAATCTTCACCCTCGCATTAAATTTGATAGATCTTATCAAATTTGTCAAAGTTCCTCACATTTACGATTTCTCTTTCTATCATGACTTATATATATATATATATATATATATATATATATAAGAAAATATTTTAAGATATTTATAAAAAATCATCGGCACCTTGATGTCACTAGTCCAAAATTTAACCAAACAAGTTGATAAATGAGCTCTTAGCTCTTGAAAAACCAAATTGACTATTATATTATAGTAAAAACTCTAGTGAGGATAGTAGTTAATCTCTCTGTTCAAGCTAGAGATTTCCGTAGTAGCTAATCTCTCTGTTCAAGCTAGAGATTTCCTGGTTCAAGTTGGAGAAATGCCCTCCTAGCTCATGGAACAAAATTTTGACGTGTATATTGCTCGTGCCTTGTCGATATTCCTAAGCCACGCTTATATGGCTTGAGAGGCTCAATGCTAGAGTTTAGGATCCCTTGGGAGTAGATATCGTCTCTGGTGTTGAGTTTCCCTCACCCATTCGCATTGAAAAAACTTAATTGCCAGTTTTTGGTTTTTCGGTTATCGCACTAATGGTTAGCATTTCATATACCGAAGTGTGATTTCATCTTTTGCTATAGAAGTTTTAATGAGTTGGCCTATAGAATTCTACTCATATTCTTCTATATAGAGGAGAATTCTAATGTTAGAGCAGAACATCCTCTTGAGAGCTTTTGAGCACATTTGGCTCATACAGGGAGAGTTTGGAGAAGTTTTCATCATCTCAAGTTGAAGTAGGGGTCGTCATCCAGTGTGTGAGGTTGATCCAATTTTCTTTTAAGGTGTATGTTAATTTTCTCAATTTCTCATATATTGTATTCTCAAGAATTGTATTTTCAGATCTTGTTATTGGTTTGATTTGGGTTAGGAAAGGTTTTTTTTCGATACTTGATTGTAAGAGATTTCTTAATCAAAGTTGATCGAGTAGGTTGGTTTTCTTTTCTCTAAATTGGGAGGAAAGTTTCCATCCATTTTTTTGTTATCTCCTATTCATCTTATATTTGTTCTCATTTCATCTTGAGGGGAAATATTTTCTAGGTTGTTTCCACTGAAGAGTCTAGTTCCCAACAAGTGGTATCAGAGCTTGGTTATCCTTGGTTCGTTTGTTTGTCTTGTTTTTGGGTCGTAACATTTTTTTTGTGTCAAGATGAATGATGAGAAACATGTTAAGATGGTCGCCCTTAAAGGTAAGTCTAATTGACATTACTGGAAGGGTCATATGATTGATTATTTATTCACTAAGGATTTATATGATCCAATTCTTGGTCCTCCTGAGTCGACCAGTCCACCGTTGAGTGCTACTCCGAGTTGTGACTGATGAAGGGAAGGCTCTTTTGATTCCTCCTCCACCTACTGCTAAGGTTGAGTCGAGGGTCACCAGTGAATGGATCAAGATGGACAGAAAATGCATGGCTTTGATCAGACAATGGTTAGAACAGAATGTATATAACCATGTGACAGGAACAAAGACAGCTAAGGAGCTTTGGGATAAGCTCTTGTATATGTATGAGAGAGACACTCCTGGAAACCGAAATTTATTGGTCAAAAGGTTGATGAATCTTTGGTATAAGGATGGCACAGAAGTCAGCGACTACATCAATGAGATGCAAGGTATATTAACTCAATTATCTAGTTTGAATATGCCTCTTGATGATGCTTGGCAAGCTTGTCTATTATTGAATACTTTACCAGAGTCTTGGGAACCTCTAGTCATTTCTTTGAATAATTTTGACAAGCAGCTGACTTTTGATATGGTTTCAAGTTGCCTTTTGAGTGAAGAAGTGAGAAGGAAAACACAACAGGTAACCTTCTCTAATTCATCTCAATCTTTGGTTTCTGAATTTACTTCTCGAGGAAGATCAAAGAGTAGGAATCCAAGTGGGAGAGATAAGAGTAGAGGAAGGTCTAAATCCAGAAATAAGACCTTCAAGTGCTTTTATTGTGATAAAGCCGGCCATAAGAAGCATAACTGTTACAAATACAAGAAAGATCTAAGAAATGGTAAGGTGTTTGACAATAAGAGTGAAGATGATAAGACTGCCAATGTTGCAACAGAAGATATATTAATCATACTTGATGAAGGAAATGATTGTTTGACAACTAATGATGATATTAGTTGGGTGTTTGATTCTGGCGCATCGTTTCATGCTATCCCATGTAAAGATTTCTTCAACACCTATGTGACAGCTGATCTAGGTGTGGTGAAGATGGGCAACAATGGGACTTCTAAAATTGTTGGTCATGGTGATGTGCATATTGTGATCGATTCTGGTTGCAAACTTGTTTTGAAAAATGTACGTCATATTCCTGATTTAAGATTGAATTTGATGTCAATAGGTGTGCTAGATGATGAGGGCTATGTTTCACAATTTTCATGTGGCTTATGGAAATTGGTGAAAGGTTCTCTAGTGGTTGCTAAAGGGAAGAAGTGTGGTGGTCTTTATAGGACTACATCTAGTCTTGTTCACGGGGAGGTTAATGTTACCTCTACTACTCTCACAGCTGATTTGTGGCATAGAAGGTTGGGACACATGAGTGAAAAGGGGCTAGAATTTTTGAAAAAGAAGAACTATCTTCCACAACTTGATCAGACAACACTAAGCTCTTGTGATCATTGTTTGGTTGGAAAACAACATAGAGCTTCTTTTGTATCTACTAGCAAAAGGAAGACACAAATACTTGAACTTGTACGTTCTGATGTATGTGGTCCAATGGAGATAAAGTCTTTTAGTGGAGCCTCTTATTTTGTCACTTTTATTGACAATAATTCAAGGAAGGTATGGTGTTACTGTTTGAAGAATAAAAGTGATGTGTTTAATACTTTCAAATCATTTCATGTTCTTGTAGAGAGAGAAACAGGGAAGACTTTAAAATGTTTGAGAAGTGAAAATGGAGGTGAGTATTGTTCTAATGAGTTTTAGGTTTATTGTGACAAACATGGCATTCGGCATGAGTAGATTGTTCCCTATACTCCACAATTGAATGGATTGGCTGAGAGAATGAACAGAACAATTCAAGAAAGGGTTAGGTGTATGCTTTCTACAGCAAAATTACCTAAAGAATTTTGGGCTGAAGCTGTTTGTACTACTTGTTATTTAATTAACAGGTCTCCTACACTTGCTTTAGATGGAGATGTTCTGGAAAAAGTTTGGACTGGTAGGGAGGTAAAATACACTCATTTAAGGGTGTTTGGTTGTAAAGCCTTTGTACATATGCCAAAGGAACTATGGTCTAAGCTTGATGCTAAGACATTTGAATGCATATTTCTGGGTTATGGGGATAAAGAGTTTGGTTTCAGACTTTGGGATCCTAAGGAGAAGAAGATTGTTTGAAGCCGGGATGTGGTGTTTCGAGAGAATTAGCTTCTAGAGGACTTTGGGAATGAAACAACTACCCAAAGTGATACCCAGGATTATGTTGTGAAGGTTAAGACTTCATCTGCTCCTCCAAAGGTTGTAGAGGATATTGTTCAAGATGTAGCTGAACAGATTGATGAAGAAGTCAGAGATGACATTCCTATTTCTTTGCCTCGTGACGGTGACTGTGAGGATAAT
The DNA here is from genome assembly GCA_033002965.1 of Piper betle. NCBI lineage: Eukaryota > Viridiplantae > Streptophyta > Magnoliopsida > Piperales > Piperaceae > Piper > Piper betle. Next base: position 28,918 of record JAURVB010002126.1, read on the forward strand.
GACATTTCTAATGATATAGTTCCTGATGTTGTTGATGAACATGTACATGATGTTGATCAGGTTGTTGATCAAGGGGAGGCTGATGCTACTAGAAGAAAATTTGGTAGAATTGTTAAGCCATCCATGAAGTATCCAAAGTCTACTTATGTGACTCTCACAGAAAGTGGTGAGCCTGAAGACTTCAGTGAAGATCTTAGTCACAAAGAGAGCGAGATGAATTAAAGTCATTGCATGAGAACAAGACGTATGAGCTTGTGAATCTTCCTAAGGGGAGAAAGGTCTTGAAGAACAAGTGGGTTTATCGGCTTAAGCATGAAGAAGGTAACTCACAACCAAGGTACAAGGCAAGACTTGTGGTGAAAGGTTTTGGGCAAAAGAAAGGTATTGACTTTGACGAAATTTTCTCACCTGTTGTAAAAATGTCTTCAATCCGTTGTGTGCTAGGTTTAGCTGCAAGTATGGATTTGGAGGTTGAACAGTTAGATGTGAAGACTGCATTTCTCCATGGTGATCTTCATGAATCAATATATATGGAACAACCTGAGGTTTTGTGGATAAGGAAAAGAAACAGATGGTGTGTAGATTAAAGAAGAGCTTGTATGGTCTGAAGCAAGCTCCTAGACAGTGGTATAAGAAGTTTGACTTTTTTATGGATAATGAAGGCTACAACAAAACTGTTTCAGACAATTGTGTATTTATCAAGAAATTTGGGAAGAATGACTTTATCATTTTGCTTCTTTATGTTGATGATATGTTGATTATTGGACAAGACAAATCAAAAATTGCAGATTTGAAGGAAAAATTAGGCAAATTCTTTGCTATGACGTATTTGGGTCCTGCTAAGCAAATTCTTGGCATATCTATCCGGCGAGATAGAAAAGCTAAAAAAATTGGTTATTTCAAGAAAAATACATTGAAAAAATTCTTGAGCAATTTAGCATGAAGGAAGCCAAGCCGGTTTCTATTCCACTAGGAGCTCAATTCAAATTGAAGAAGGGTGAGCTAAGTGAAGCAGAAGTAAATGAAATGAAGAATGTCCCTTACGCATCTGCTATAGGGAGCCTTATGTATGCTATGGTTTGTACTAGACCAGATATAGCGTATGCTGTTGGGGCAGTAAGTAGACATTTGTCTAATCCTGGGAGAGAACATTGGCAAGCAGTTAAGTGGATATTGAGATATTTGAGAGGTACTTCCAAGCTAGGTTTATGCTTTGGGGGAGGTAAGCCTATCTTATCATGTTATACTGATGCAGATATGGCTGGTGATCTTGACTCTAGGAGATCTACTTCTGGGGTTATTGTTACTTTTGCAGGTGGTGCTGTTTCTTGGCAATCTAAATTGCAAAAGTGTGTTACTCTATCCACAACTGAAGCTGAATTCATTGCAGTTACAGAATCTTGCAAAGAAGTTCTATGGTTGAAAAGATTTTTGAATGAAATTAGGATAATTCAAGATAAGTATGAGGTACTTTGTGATAGTTAAAGTGCTATACATTTGAGTAAGAACTCTAATTTTCATTCAAAGAGTAAACACATAGATGTTCAATATTATTGAGAAAGAGATGTGTTGGAGAAAAGTTGTTAGAGTTGAACAAGGTTCACACTGACAAGAACATCTCAGATATGTTAACCAAGATTGTAACAAAAGACAAACATTTATTTTGTCGAAGTGGGGCTGGTATGGAAAATTTAGCTACCACTTATGTCTAGTTAGCTCATGGATTCGTGAAAGGGAAGATTTGTTGAGTTTCCCTCACCCATTCGCATTGAAAAAAACTCAATTGCCCGTTTTTGTTTTTCGGTTATCGCACTAATGGTTAGCATTTCATATACCGAAGTGTGATTTTGTCCTTTGCTATAGAAGTTTTAATGAGTTGGCCTCTAGAATTCTACTCATATTCTTCTATATAAAGGAGAATTCTGATGTTAGAGCAGAACATACTGTTGAGAGCTTTTGAGCACATTTGGCTCATACAGGGAGAGTTTGGAGAAGTTTTCATCATCTCAAGTTGAAGTAGGGGTCGTCATCCAGGGTGTGAGGTTGATCCAATTTTCTTTTGAGGTGTATGTTAGTTTTCTCAATTTCTCATATATTGTATTCTCTTATATTTTCAGATCTTGTTATTGGTCTGATTTGGGTTAGGAAAGGTTTTTTTTCGATACTTGATTGTAAGAGATTTCTTAATCAAAGTTGATCGAGTAAGTTGGTTTTCTTTTCTCAAAATTGGGAGGAAAGTTTTCATCCATTTTTTTGGTATCTCCTATTCATCTTATATTTGTTTTCATTTCATCTTGAGGGGGAATATTTTCTGGGTTGTTTCCGCTGGAGCGTCTATTTCCCAACATCTGGAGCGTGTCTACTAATTTGCATAGATATACATTTTGGCATTACTTTTTTAAGAACATCGTCTCATTATTGTACGTTGAATCATGCGTTTAGTATGTTGGCTGCACATTTTATTAGTGGCCAATTATTATCAAGAACCGGTCCAGAATGATTACTTATCACATCAGGGTTTAATATTAGTCGATTAATATGCCGAACTTTGGACTACACCTTAATACTATACTTTTTTAATAAAAATAAATTTTTTTATTTTTATTATTAAAATGACACATTTTGCAATACCACTTTCGAGGTAACTAGCCTCACATAACAAAAAAATCTTCAAATACTTATTATCTAATTTTATATCTAAGCTATATAAAAAATATTGTGTTTATTTTTTATCTAATATAATTACATAGTAATAGGATTATACAACCATCAATTTAGTTATGTCAAAATAAGATATTATAAAAAAAATGTTATTGCCTATTTTATCTAGTGTTCTTAAACTTAGGTTTTTATAATATAATTAAAAAATTTTGCATGTTCATTTTTTTAAAAAATAGACTAATATTTATAAAATTCCCCAATTAGTTATTTAATCTAGTTAGTTGGTCTTTCACCCAATACCTACTAATATAAGATCTAATATATTAATGATGATGTGCCTATGATTTTCATTTGGTTAACCGCTTGAAAAAATAATTAGTCTTATTAATTTGTACTTGAGCTAAGTTGATACAAATGGTATCAAAACCATCTTAGGTGTAAAACTCGATCCTTTAGTTTAGTGTTTTCGATCGGGTTGGGCTTTCGTTTGGCTCGATTTGCGTTCGGATAGTCGAGATCGATCTTATTGGTGCTAAGTGTGTTTTTATATGTTGTTGTGGACTTTGGGTATTGGATATGTCCACTATTGAGATTTATCCCTAGCCATTCACCCCCCCCCCTCTTTTTCTTGTCATCTTGGGGTTCAGCACCACGGTGCTGGGCCCTAAGGCTGTGGTGTTGACGTGCGCGTAGTGCACCATGCGTGTACTCAATGCCACCATGCTCATTCACAGACTTCTTTGTTTTTAGCCAAAACCAGGGCCGACACTTCCCAAATCATCTTTTTTCTCTTCTCCCCGTTTCCCTCCTCTTGGCCACCTCTCTCTTCCCCTCTCTTTTCTCCCCTTCTTTTCCTCCTTTCATCTCCCTTCTTACCCCCTTTCTTTCCCCTTCTTTTCTTCATGCTCCAGGTACATGTTTCTAACCCTTTTCCTTCGTTATTTTGCATGATTAATATTGTTGCATATAAATATTATTAGAATCATGTAGATCATCTTATATTATGTAGGTGAGTTGGCTTGGTGTGCCCAACATAGCTGCGCAGATCATGAGGACCCTGGTGGATATTGGGTTGGTGTTTTGGTACTGTGAGTTTTTGGCTCTTGTGTTGTGTGTCCCTTGGGGACCTTGTTATTTGCTAGATTTGCATTTGAGTCTTGGTGTTGATGTCTTGAGATTGTGGATATGATGTGATGTAGTGGCCATGTGTCCTAGTGGCTTGTCTTATGACCCATGCCAGCTTGTGCCTTGTGATATGATACTGACCGTTTGCTAGTCTTTATGTACCTAAGTATATTTCCTATGTTTTGTAGATGGAATACTATGAGGTATGCGGGTCTAATTTATTTTGTGTAGGTTACTCAAAGCTTTGGAATCCTAAAACTGATGACAAATAAATATTCAGATGCACGAAACCATGTTACGTGTGCAGGCACGCAGGGAGAAGGAACATAGGCTAGAGGAGCATATGTCATCATTGTATTTGTAGGAGTAGGGCCCATATGAAGACCAGATAAGCCCATAGCCTAATGAATTTGAAATTTATGATAAATGTGATGTAAATGTCTAAAAATGTAGCATAATGCCTTGAAAATGTTTCTATGAATGTTAAATGATATTATGATTAAATGGTATTATGAACTATTCTTGAGACTATTATAAAATTAAATAATAATTATATAGTTGTGTAATTTTTCATTGTCTTATATAAAGGGAAGACACAATCAAATTTCTCCAAAAATTTAGACTCCTTCATAAATTCAACTCATTTAGGTTTACCAATTTGCATGAGCCAAGCCTTGAGTCTTGCATGCAATGTGGTGTTGTTTGTGCATTAGATTCCCTTGGGTTCCGTCTTTTGACACCATGAGTAGGTAGGTCCCTATATCAGTTCTCCATTTTATTGGGTTATAATTTAGTAACCTAAAATTTATTAGTTCGATTCGGTTCACTCCACAGACCGAATCGAAGTGTTATATTGGGACCATGTTGGATGATAAGAGCCGTTTTAGATACAAATTCAATTTAGGTTCATGAGCCAAACAAAGGAATTATGATGACAAAATTTCTTTTAGACGATTAAAATGTAAGGTTCCCCAATTAGTTAGTCCTAAAATATCTAATGTCTATTGTAGTAAAATTTAATACATTGCAGAGATGTAATTATGATATTCAATTTCGTTAATTATGTTTAGGGTTGCTAATTGAACGAGCCAGCTCGTGAGCATTCAGTGTTCGGATCGGCTCGACTCGACTCGAAACTCAACATTTAAATGCTCGAGCTAGAACTCAAACTTGTCGAGCTTGAGAAAATCCATGTTTGACTTGACTCGACTCGGTTATAACTTAAACTTGACTTGTAGCTCGACTCGATAAAATAATATAATAATATAGTCTTTATGCTATATTATATATATATATATATATATATATATATATATGTATACAATATAATAACAAAGAAGTGAGATAGTTGAGATGGTAAGTATTAAAGTTAATGACGTCAAGGTTGTGGGTTCACTCTACATTGAGGTCATTTTTTTAAGTGAGGTACTTTTAACTTTCAATCAAGCCGGTTTCGAGCTCACGAACGAGCTATGTTCGAGCTCTGGAAAATTAAACAGTTTAAGTGTATTCGAGCTCAAGGTGAGCTTGAACACATAAAAGATATTCGAGTCTAACTTGAGCATGTATGTTTAAAACTCGTTCGTTCAAAACTCGTTCGATCTCGAGTCGAGTTCGAACGAGTGAACTATTTGACCCAAGTTCGAACATAAGTCGAGCTCGGCTTGCTCGCTGGTTTAGCACCCCTAACCATGTTTGAAAAATATAACTAGACTTATCAGTTTGCACTTCGTAGGCTCGCCTATTGCAAATTTTTTTATGCATTGAAAAATATAACTAGACTTAAAGATGGGGTTAAAAGTTAAGCATAAAAATACTTTTTTGATTTGTTTTTTAGAAAAAAATGAAAAATAAAATGTGGACTTCTATGAGAGCTTCAGCCTAGTAGAAAATGTAATAAATTTGGAACAAAAAAGAAATATAATTGCCACACTAATATGTGTAATATCCTGTGAAAAAATTAAGTTAATCCTACATCCAACACTTACCGGAGTAAGATCCAATATATTAGTGATGTTCTTAGAATCTTTTACTTGGTAATTACTTTTGAAAAAATGATTAAGTCCATCAGTTTAGACTAATTGGGCCGAGCCTTTACAAACGGTATCAGAACATCCCGACATCGTGTTGAATAGATGGTGGTATGTAAAGGAAAAGAAATTTCGAAGACGGAATTTCCTTAAGGTGTATGGAATTTAATATCCCAAAAAGGTTAAGTTAGTCTCACATCCAACACCTAATGGGGTAAGATCCAATATATTAGGAGAGCTTTAGCCTAGGTAGAAAATGGGATAATTTTGTGATAAAGAAGATATTTAACAGCCCCTAATAACTGTAATATCCCTTACAAATATTAAGTTAGTCCCACATCTAATACTTACAGGAGTAATATCAAATATATTAGTATGGACATGCTTAGGATCTTTAACTTCGTTAATGAATTTTGAAGAGATAATTAAACCCATCACTTTGCACTAATTAGGCTGGACATTTATAGATGGCATTTGAACAAACTCAGGATGTGTTGGATTGATGGTGGTATGTCAAGAGAGTAATTTCGAAGAAGAAATTTCCTTAAGGTGGGTGGAATGTAATATCCCCCCAAAAAGTTTAGTTAGTCCCATATCAAATACCTACTAGGCGTAAGATCCAATATGTATCAAATACCACTGACGTCAATACATATCAAATACCTACTGGCTTAAGATCCAATATTTTGGTCGGATCTTCAACTCAGTTAATCATTTTTAAAAGATGATTAAATGCATCAGTTTTCACTAATTGAGCCATCTTTTCAATAAAACTCACTTTCCATATCTTATTGTAGGTGTAAGCATTCGGCCAGTTTAGTTCTAAACTGAATCACCAAACTACATTTGTCAGCCTGCTTTTATTACTGTAACTGAACCAAATTACTCCTTAAACGCAATTGAACTAAATCAAAATATTTTGGTTTGGTCAGTTTGGTAACCGAATAACCAAATTATATCACAAGTTATAGAAAAATAGATTACCTAATTATCTAGTAGAAAAGCATGTCATTAGTGAGCATAATTATTTAATAATTGATTCCAAACATATATATCATGTTAAACAAATAAAAATACATCATAAAAATATTATAATTTTATGATAATTAACATAAAATATGGATTTTATAATAATTTTAAAAAGTTCAATTGTTTCGATTATTTGGCCTGATTCTATTCTGAACTGAGATATCAATATATGTCAGTTTATATAGAGCCCTACTTAAAAACAAATAGATTTAGTAGGAATGGAACAAAATTGATAATTCAGATTCAGTTCAATTCATTTTTCATTTTATGGTTTTTCCAGATTATCATCCCAATTCATATGAGATTTTCCACACAAGACTAGCTAAGGCAAGCATGTAGTTGTAAAATCAATCATCACGTATCTTTTCAAAACCGCTAGTTTGGGAATGTTTTGTTGAATCTTAACAAGTATTTATCTTACTTGATTTTTGATAATATATAAATGGGGAATATGTTATAAAAGGATTATTTGAATTGAGAATAGTGTTCCCAACTATTCTACACATCGACTAAATAAAGTTTGAAATTAGGAAAACTTAAAATTTTCATTATATTTCAGTTTCCTCATGCTTGGTTGGTGATCGTTTGAGAGTTCGGCTACCAAATGTCTAGGAGAGAGTACTCATATGTTGGGGAGATATGAATGCTCAGTGTTTAGTCATCTCATGAACTTGTAATTGTAATAAGTAATTATTGAGAATCACTAACTCACGAGAACCATTAGCATATGAATTCCATAACATGACATCTTACATTGTTTATTGGACTAACACTTGTATAGGTACAAAACAATGAAGATGTAAGGACTACATGGAAACAGCTTGATGGCTTGAAGACTCGAGGATCTACATGGCAAGCTCAAGGGAACGATTATTAAGATTGACACCAACAACTTAGAGAGATCACAACATCATAGGAGTTGTCTTCATTAATGATGTGGAAATGAAACAACATTGCAAGCTCTCTAAGCACAACTATTGGAGTCAATTCATTATCAATGGAATCAAGTGTATGAGGACTCAAAATGAAGAAAATGACCACACAACTAAATTAACAATTGAAGTGTGAAGATTGGTTTGAAGTGTTGAAGAGAAAACACTTCAGATGAAGTTCAGCCAGGGTTTGGTCAAGTTTTTAGTTAGAAGTTTGGCTACCAAAGCATGGAGGTGTAAGGACGGAAGAAGGGTGTTTAGACCTTTGACTAGTGATTGGTCATGCATTTGGTAACCGAAGACCGAAGGCTCAAAGAAAAACCAAGAAGTAGTAGAGTTTGGTCAAGGTTTCGGTCAGTTGTTTAGCAACCCAAGGTGCCTTTGGTAGGAGCTTTAGAAACCGATCTAGGAGTTTGGTGAAGTTTGGGAAGATTGTTCGGTCAGCTAATCGGTCACACATTTGGCTACCAAAGGGACATTGGCAAGGACATTGAAAACCGACTGAAGAGTTCAGAAGTTGACAGTCAATCGGTGAGCGACTCAACTGGCATCTCTACGACATCACCATCAAACTGAACCACTGGATTAGTATCATCGCCTAATGGATTTGTAGGGGTAGGCTCATCCAACGGCAAATCAATAAACTTATTGACATGTCAAAATGACGGAGTCACTTTACTACTATGTGTTAGGTTTATCCCACATTGGTCATATAGGGTGTTGGTGACTTGTATATAGGCTAATGAGAAAACCTTATTCCCTGAATTAGCTTTTAGATTAAGAAGGGCCTGTGACACCTATAGAAAGTCCTTTTTGGGGGCCCATACGGCCTAACTGTGGTATCACAGACAGGTTGGATTTAGTGTTGGCCTACGACAACTGTGGAAGTTTCCTTCTTGGGTTCCACCTAATGATTTAAGGGGAATTTGACAGGTGGATATTGTCTAATGAAGGGGAGATTGTCAGACGATGATGATTTTGGGATCGCTCGATGTGTGAAGGGGAGTTGTTAGGTTTATCCCACATCGGTTGTAGGTGTTGGTGACTTGCTATATAGGCTAATAGGAAAGCCTTATTCCCTGAGCTAGCTTTTAGATTAAGAGAGGCCTATGACACCTATTGCAAGTCTCTTTTGGGGGCTCAAAGGGCCTAACACTATGTATTGCCTTTGACATGGTATCTAGATCCGCATGACCCTTAGCCATGACATGGCCATTGACATCAAGCCATGTCTATAAAAACAAAATACCTACTTAGTAATTTCATCTACACCTTGTACAAGAAAATATATTAAACTTGAAAAATAAGTTACAATTGAAGGTGTCTATCTAGAAGAGAGCTAACTACACAATTAGCAAAAGATTTAGATTTGAAGACTACGCAACTTAAATTGTTCATAAAAAATTTTAAATCTTTTAGTCTGAATGTCCACGACCAAATCAGATCTGGACAACTTGTAAAAAATAGCCGTTATAAGAAGCTAAATGAAGGGAAATAAAGCCTAACAGATCTATTTTGAGGCAAGGCTTGGGTAGCCTATAGAAAGGGCCTTGGAGAGTGGGTTTTGAGAAGCCTCTTGGGTAGAGTGAGCCCTTAGACTCTCTTGGTGTGAATTAGGAAATTGACGCTTGTGTGTGGACTGGTGTTTCCTTTAGCTTGTATTCCTAGGGATTCATGTATAAACCAAGGAGAGATCAGTATATGTAAGGCGTAGCTAGGTTGAGCTTGTTTGTAAATTCTCAAGGTGTTGATAGTGTGTGTGAATCAAGGTTTTTGAGGAAGATGGTATAGAAAGAGGAGAATCCCTTGGTCCAAAATGTGAGCTTGTGAAGGGAGTGTAGCTTCAAGGTGGTGGTGGCTCCAAGGGTGTTTGAGGTTTGGTGGAAGACTCCTTGCCACTTGGGAGGTATTTGAGAGGAAGGCTTGTAGCTTACAAAGGGCCTTCACACTTGGCGTTAGAGAAGGAAGGCTTGTTGGAGGTTTTGAAGGTGTTGGACTTGAAGCTTCCTTGGCATGTGTGGAACAAGTTGGTTATCATAGTGAAGCTACGAAGACCTACCCAACCAAAGGGTTAGTGGGCTAGAAGAGAGGTTGTACCAGGTTGTCGCGGTTAGACGTTAAGTATTATATGTTCTACGCCATCTCACTACTTGTATGATTTGATTGGCTCATCAACGCAAGCAGCTATTTAGAATAAAACTTGTTGTACCTCACACAACACTTTATTAATTGGGTTCATATTATTGCTATACACATACTTTGATTGTGCCTACTTTCTTATCTAATGTTTGTGCTTAGTCACTTGTATCTAACTTGATCATATATTTGTGACATTCTTTCCTTATGCTCAATAGAATTAATCGTACTTAATTTGTTTAAATCATTTCCATACTTGCAATCACTGTAAGGCCCTAAGGATTGTGGTGATCTAATTATCTTGATTGAGTGTTTGTAATTAGCACATCCTACATTAGTGTGCTGTAAAGATCCCCACAATACCTAGCCCTTATATGACTACAAATGTATTGTAAAATTAGAAATAATTTAAGCACGATGAAGGGATAATCACAAATAAACAATCAAATCAGCCCGAGTGAATGAGTGAGGTAATTTATAATAAACCCAATTTAATAGTGTGTAAGATAACACAAGTTCAAACTTACAAAGTTACTTACTCTGGAAAATCAATCAATCCATGTAAGTTACTAACTTTAACCTTTGTTCACTTGGTTCTCTAAAGCGATCAAGACAAACACAAGAGAAATAAGTGGAATGTGGTATAATCTGAATCAAAACATGCTCCAAGAAAGGTTGCACTCCTAACATCCTAGGAGCCTCCAATAGGCCTTCCTTCTCCAATGCCGAGTGCCAAGGAACTTTGTAAGCTAGATCCTTCTCAAGTACCTCCCAAGTGTCGAGGAGTCTGCAACCAGCTTTAAACATCCTTGGAGCAACCGCCACTTGAAGCTAGACTTCCTTTTACAAATTCACACCTTGAGCCAAAGGAGTCTCCAATCCAAGCACCTCGTTTTATAGGCCAAGTGTTCACCCACCTCCCCACACCTAGGGATTTTATAAATCAGCTAAAAAACATTTAAGCAAGCCTTACGCATGAGTCTCTCCTTGGATACACAATCAAAGCCTAAGAATACAAACTAATAGGTAAAACCAATCCTAATACAAGCTTGTGTTTTCCAAATTTATCTAAGAGAGCTTAGGGTTGGACATCATCGAAGATGTGTCAAAATACTCCGCACAAGCCCTATTTATAGGTTTCTAACACCTTTCTCAAAATGATATCCATTGATGTTCACATCTATATTTTTTACTTTTTCAACAGTTCATTTTAATAACTTTTCTGTAATGATTGGTTATCAAAAAATTGACCAAATGCGTACCGTTTGTTCACTTAAAACTAGCCACGTTCACTTTGGTGGTCAAACCCACAATCGAAGCTTCAATGAAATTTTATCAACTTCAACTCTTCATTAGCCATGTTAGCCCTAGTGTTCTCAAACCCTCTTTGACTACTGAACCCTTTACCGAACGCTTGCCACAGGAGTCCAGACTCTTTCTCTCATGTTTAGCTGCCCCCACAACCGATGGTATGCCGAATGTCTGTCGTGCACATCTTTTCTCCAAGCCTCCATACTTTGGTCACCGAAGTCCTAACCAAAGGTCTTCCTTGGCCTAACCTTGCACCTTCGGTTATCAAAGTCTTGACCGAAGGGTAACCAACGTGTAATATTGCATGGCATCTCACCAAGCACTAGGTGTTTGGTAGCCAAACATGACAGAAGGTTAGCAAAGGTTGAGTCCTCTTCTTCCTTGGCCTGCACCCCACATCATCATCTCCCAAAATCCTAACCAAAGTGTAACCAAGGTCTTCCTTACTTCCACTTCATTTGATTTTTCAATTCTTGGCCATTTTGATTGTTTTTAACCTAGAGTTTCAAAGGCCTCTTGGAGAATTCTTCAAATTCTTCTCTTGACTAGCTTGATGGTGAGTTGTCCATCTTGTTTCAAGTCGAGCTCTAATACCAAATGAAAACATCTATGTGGGAGAGAGCTAACTACACACATAGTAAAAAGAGATTAATCTCGACAATAAGTGGACAATTAAAGCGTAAGCGATTTAAGCACAATGAAAGGATAATCAAAATAACCACAAGTAAATGACAAGACAACTTATGATGAACCCAATTAAGTGGTGTGTGAGGCAAACCAAATATGAAACACTTGAGGTTGTAACAATTAGCTTGGCCATAGTGAAGCATGGAAGAACTACACAATTGTTGGACATGGCGGGATGGAAAAGAGGAGCAAAAGTGTCAAACCTCTTAAAAATTTCTTGTGGTTTATATTTCGTATCTTAACTTGATTGATCTACTTGGTTAACTTATTTGTCTCAAATCTTATGTATGGTGGACAAGTTTGTCAACACATAAGATCAGTTACAAATTTGTTAATAGATTTAATGTTGATTTGCTAGGATTATGCTTACATATTTTAGATAAGTACTTATAGTGCAAACAACTTCATATTTCTTGAATGGTTTTAATTGTGATTAGTTGAACTCTTTCAAACTCGATAAATAACAGTTTGTACTTGGTGTTAGAGTTCTATCCTCCATCCAATCCTAATGGTCCTTTGCTACAGAGAGAAACAAGGCATATAGGGTTGTACTTAGCCTTCAAGCTACTGCTTCAATTTTTGCATGTGCCACTTTAGAGGAGTAAGTCATGAGGGTGCTCGAGGAAGAGAATGCACAAAACATGTATCACATGTTCCGAGGAGACAAATCTCAAGGGCAGTTTGGGAGATAGAGATGGAGGCCTCTGGGTTAGGACAAGTAGGGTCCACAATAGAGGAGGACAGATGACCAGTTTGTGGTACAAGCACTGGAGGGACAATAGTTGTAGTGATTTTTTATGTAGAACTGAACCTTTTAGTAATGTTATTAGATTGAGTAGTAGGTAGGGGTCAGAGGCATCCTATATGCCAGTTATGTTAGAGGAGGCATCCTAGAGTTTGCAGGAGAGATAGTAATGCATGCTTCCTATGTGGTGAGTTAGGGCCTCGAGCAGCAGCATGGCATCAATGGCAACAGTACCAGCTAAGGCCAGCAATAGGGACCTTGGCAATAGGACCAAGGGGTCTATTGGCAGCACCACCACTCAAGGCGCTGCCAGCATCGCCTTAAGGACAACAATGTAGGGATGAACAAAAACAGCAGAGATAGGATGGCATAACTACCATAGAGATTGCAGTGTTTCTCAGGAGAGATGATGAACAAATTGTGGGTGTAGTAGAGGGACAAGTGCAGGGTGATAGACTGGACCAGTAGGGAAGAGTCTATTTAGCCAAAGTAGATGAGGCCGGGCAAGATGCAAATATCGTCACAAGTGCATAGATTATACACTCTACTCTAGTTACTACTTGGTTTGATTCTAGTAGCATGCATAGCTAGGCATTTGCCATAGGATGGGAGTGGTAGTAGTATACTTAGGCCTGAGAAGAATAGATTGGTTGAACCATTGTTCGAGTCACACAACCGTTGTCTAAGTAACACAAGCACCATTTGACTAGCACGTTCACCATCTGAATAGCACAATCACTCTCCGAACAACACAACCACTATTCAAATAGTATTAACTGCTGTCCATGGAGCACAACCACCAAACCCGATGATGGAGAGGCTCATCATAGATATGGTATAGACAACATTAATCTAAGTGGTTGCAGTCACGACATCAGATGGACTAGCATTGGGGTGCAATTTTCAAATGGGTGTAGTTCCATGGTGTGCATTACCACAATGTGGAAGCCTACCTACAACTAGATGAACCCTGTTTGTAATTCAATTACAATGTAGTAGCTAACTATGTCGAGATAGAGCACCACAAATCTGTACAGTATGACTAGTTAAAAATGACAAATGAAGGCATGAGACACACATCAACCCTCACTATAGGTTCTTGTTGACCCGAGGTGAGATGGTGGATCTTAGGGACGTGTTCCTCATCCAATAGAATGTGCATATTTATTACTTAATCAAGAAACACTTGTCTGCTATTTATTAATTGTATAAGATTTGTAGGTGTTGTCCTTCGGGATACCTTTATTATTATTTTTGGGATGATGATTAAATCTATGGTAAACAACATTCTTGCTACTTTGAAGTGTATAATACCCTAACTTATCTTATATTTTCATGCACCATACTTTAGAATACACACTCTCTAGTTAGTAACCCTAGATACAGACCTAGTGGCAATGACCAGTTAGGCAGCTTTCCATGGGTGGGGGTACCATCTAAGGTCCTCTTAGTATGTCTTATAGATCAGATGACTTTTGTGTCTCAGTTTTCGAGGATAGTCATGATACCTATGATCCTTTAAGACATTCCACATCATAGTCACACATGTTTAGGAGTCGTGACTTCTAGCCCACCTCACACCTTGAGATGACATTAGTGATGATTACATACTTAGGGTGCACATGTGCGTAAGCTTGTGGGCTTGCATGTCGGACCAGTGCCAAACACATAACCAGTTTCTTACACCAGCTAGATTAGAATGGAGGTTAGTACTACAGTTTTAGTTTTGCAGTTTTGAACCTCTTTGAGTGAAATTCTGAGCACGGAATTCCCTTGAGGGGAGTTGTAAAACCCAAGCCTTCAACTTAGTGTTTTAGTGGTGTTGTCAGTTGAGTTTACTCGAGTAGCATGTTAGTCAGTCCAATTGATCATCTATGGTTTATGAGGTATGTATTTTCAGTCAGGGCATTATTTGAACCCATCTTGTCACGTACATTTGGTTGAGCACCAAGTACCAGAGCATTCTATGCATGTGCTAGCCTTTTTTACTCTTGTTTTGTTGATAGTTAGTCAACTAGAGGTCCTTTTTCTTGTGTGGAGTGCTCCTTGGGCCCTATTTAGGATGAGGAGTTCACTTTAGATGGTCTTTTAGAACTTCTCTTGCTTGTGCTTTTGCTTGTCTCTATTGTTTATTTATTTTTATGATCGAGGATGAAATTAGTAGATTTTTATTGGGTCTTACTAATTTTGGGTCATTTAGTTAAATATCACTTGACTTAATTAAACTTCAAGGACGAGATCTCTTAATGAGATTTTTAAAAATGTTAAAATCTAGTCAAAGTCACTTCGATTCCCTACCCAGGCTGTATATTCTATATGAGTGATTTTGTTTTCATGATGAGAGGCAGACATGTTCATGCATTCCTAACTGGTAATTCCTCCTCCCTTGTTGGTGTAGATGTCAGAGGGTACTATGTTGTGTAGTGCATTTCTAGAAATTGTTGTTCATGTTATCTTGCAGGCAATTAGAATACAATGGCAAGAGAGACAAATATATGTGCAAGTGATATATGTGTAATACCATGGTTTAGCTAGCTAGTCTTACCATGCTTTAGGAGACTACTTGATGCCTATAAAATTTGGGTCATTTTCCCAAAGGTTTTGAGTTTGTTTGGCCTTGACCAAGATCAGGTTCGTAGGGTCTGGCTCTTCTTGTCTTGGTTTGAGTATGGTATGCTCTATGTCCGCCTGGCCTTTGTCTCCTTTTGAGCTCAGTATACCCATTTGGACGTTACATGCTTGACCTTTTCATGTTTTGTTCAATCGAGTTGGGTGTAGATAGATATTAGGACCATGTCCCTCATATGTTTTTGTTGTTTGTCATCGTGTGTTTAGAATCCCTTTTGGAACATCCTAGCCATTATGGGACCTACAGTGCGGTTCCCAAAGTCATCATGCCAACTTTAGGGTGAAAACACTATGTTTTTTGATTTTGGGTTAACCCATATCTTTTTAGTTATGACACCCATTCCTCTTTAGGTGTGACACCTTACTTGTAATATCACCAAGACATACCTTTGGTGGTTGGGAGTTTCTCCATTTTCCATAAAATCCCACTCTCCTTCCCTTTTTTCACTCCTTTCCTTATCTCTTCCAATCCTCCTCCTTGCTCGTTAGCTTTTCCTCTTTATTTTTAGGCCTTCCCCACCTCTCCAAACCCCTCCTAGCCAAGCCTAGCCACCTAGAGTCATCGTTCTTGGGGTATGAAGCCCTAAGAGGCCTCCCCTTGGCCCCCTTGAGGTAAAGGTCTCCCGTTTCTACCTCTCCTTGTCGTTATGTGTTATTGTTTGCATTTATGTGTTATTTTTTACATTTATATTATATTTTTTCTTATATATCCCTCTGTGTTATGAGTCGTTAGGACTTAGAATCATCTCATTTTCTTATGTATAAAAAGAGATATGTATTTTTTAGTGCTTGGATGTTGTGTATGTGCACAATTTTGTCATAAACATCATATCTAGCATCGTAGATATCATTTTTACATGATTCCTATTTTTTTACACTCATCATAGTCATATATACACTTTTTATGTTGATCACTTTGTCTTTTATGATGTGTACATGCATGTAGGGGCACCAAACTTGGCAAAATATGGTGGCTTTCATGGTCCATGTGACCTGTCTGTCTCTTTCTCTACTTTTTATACCCTTATGTAGGTTATTGGTGATGTCCATCATTTGTATTCATGTTTATCTATGTGTTGTCTTGCTCCTAGAAAATTTTCACACTAAAATAACAACTTAAAGGGCATGAACAAAACTCCTAATTACTTGGTGTGATCGTTATGATGTATATTTGTTTTGCCATGTTCTAAGTTTATACTCTGTGGTGAGCAAAATAAAGTGGTTAATAAAATGTATAAAACTGAATAAGGTGTTAAGGCCGTCGAAAAAAAAAAGGACGCGGATGCGGTCCGGGAAGGACCAAACATGTTATATTCTTTACCCGGTTAATTATTTACCCGGTTATATGAAATATAGGTCTAGGGGTGTTTTCACATACCTAGCCATCATTTTCATTTTTATAAAATTGAAAGAGGACATCATTTTTGGTGTAAGGGGTCTTCCTCACCATAGCCGCCTAGTTCTCCTCTTCCTTACCGGGCTTCTTCTTTGCTTGGGTATCCTTCTTATCTCCCTATTCTTAATTTTCATGCATTTATATGTCTTTTTAATTGATACTAAGCTTGATAAACATGAGAATTAAAGTCCTAAATCAACACAAAAAAGAACTTAACTAAACTGAAATTGGAATCCCGTCCATGGCTGAGTAGCCTGAAACTTTGGCAAGATGGGCGACCGTAAGAACAATTGCAAGGCAGTCCCTCACAACCCCGACGATCTCTCTTGCTACTGGGTCGAAGGGGGGGCTCGCCATGTCCCTAGTTTTCCGGTAGGTGGCAGAATTGCAGCTGTGAGGGGTGGGGGTGGAGGAGTTGCAAGATTGACGAAAGTGGCGATGTTCTGCTGCAATTGATGCTATCATGGAAGCTTCAGAGGGGTAAATGCCGGTTGTGCTTCGTCGACAGCATCATGGGTTCCATCACAGTAGTTCAGGCCACCGAAAGAGTCCACTACAGACCACCTTCTAGCTGGAATTCATGGCAGCGGTGCACAGAAGTGGGGAGAATGACCATACTCCATGCAACGTCCAAAGGTGGCTGATCCTTACTGTCTTGAGGCCGGCCTGAGGTTGTGGAACATCTGAATTGGAGCAAGGTGCAATAAAGGAGGGGTCTTGAGGCTGAGAGAAGAAGAATAGGCTTAGGAGTTGGGCGCCATGGTGCAGCACATGGTCGTCTTGGTTAACTGCTGTAAAACAAGCACTTGAGGCTTCCTCGCTTGTTGATTTTATCGTGTTGTTGATGCTTTGTTGGGATGTTTAGATGGTGGTTCAATTGTGTGCCAAGATAAGGGTGGGAGGAGAATGACGAACCTACTTTTGGAGAAGAGAAGAATGGCGATGAGAAGAAGAAGAAGGGTGGCAGTTTTGTAAATATGGGTTGATTCGATACCAACTAGAGTTAAAAAATAATATGAAGTAGTAATAAATCTTTAAAAATAATCATTTTAATGGGTTATGGGTAAAGTTACTAAACTAATTAATTATTGTACGAAATCGCCACGAGTAATAAAAAATATGGTAATGATAAACGGTCGATAATTAATCGACGTAATTCAAGAAATTAAATTAAATCAGAGGGTAATAAGTAATTAATAAAATAAATATTTTACCTTTCCATATTAAATTTAATATTAGGTAAATAAAGTGATTATTTTAATAATGAGTCAGTAATGTAGAAAATGGGTTATTAAACTATAGTTGGGTAACAATCACTAGCGTCGAACCTAAATAACATAATGAAAATAAATAAAACACGAAACTTTATCGAGTCGAATAATTTGAAATAATTGTATTAATAATATTTTTGAATTAGAATAATACAAATTATTTTAAATAATTTAATCGTACAACTTATTTAATTAAATTGCTATGAATAAGGATAACGATTAAAGCTTTAAAACCATAAACTAAATTATCAAGATTGTGGTTAAGTAATTATCATCTTAAAGGAAAATATACAAATAACAGTAATTAAAAATTTGTTTATAAGTTAATAATTATTTCATCAATTGTTAAGTGTTAATTATGATTTAGATAATTAATTTAAAATGTAAAGTAGGACTTAAATAATTATATCACATGAATAATTAATTATCTCACTAGAATTGTTGAAAATTTAATACCTAATATTTTTGAATTGTTACATGTTATGTTGTCAAAAATTTTAATATATATATATATATATATATATATATATATATATATTAGACATTTAGTTGCTTGCATTCCTACTCGAATAAAATTATATTTATATATAATTTTATGTTCTTGTTCAGATTAGGATAATTGGTCGTAGCTGCGAGTTCGAAATATCTAGGTTAGTATAATTATTTGAAAAGTTGTACTCTCCCTTGTTGGTAGCCTGGTCAGCCTGAGCCCAAATTCGACCACCATGCGCTTGAACTTAATCTGGGTCAACAAATTAACTCAGTCCAACACGAGGCTGGACCGTTAAAATTACTATGTGTGTCCATATAATTATTTTAAATGTTGTATTTTCCCAAGCTGGTAACCTTTGTCAGCATTAATCTCAGAATGAACTGGGAGATAATGACTAATCTCAGAATGACCTGGGAGACCACCTAATCTCATATTAAACTAGGAGACAATTTCTAATCTCAGAATGTGTAACACCCCAAATCCGGTTCACGCTCGTGAACCGAACTGGCATGTTACAGGCCCCTGTTAGGTCGGTAAACCCGAACCTAACTCATGCGGATCCAATCTTGGCGTCTTAAGATGAAGATACAACTCGCAATACATGGATGAATGCACAAACCCTAACATGGTACTACATAAATGACATGAAATTCAAAGTACACACCAATACAATTACGGTCAAACTCAGGAAAAATTCTAAAATAAAACAGACATAGTAGCCCCTAAAGGTGCAATTAGGGTCCACCCTGTCAAAACAACATATACCAATATATATACATATATCAACAATTTCAATCACACAATCTAATATACTGTATACTCATTATCGAACTTGGGTTTCAACCCACCACACTTCTTCTGCGCACTCTGATCACATCTCACCTCTTGTCATCATGTCTTAGCTTTTCATCATGTCATAACATCATCTCATTGCATTTAATCATATCCTATCATGTCTTAGCATTTCACATTATTCACAATATAATAGCATCATAAATAAAGTATTAACCACTCTATCAACTGACATGTGTGCAAGCGACAACAGTGCTCCTCTGTCCAAGCTGGCTCCTCCAACTCGTAATTATTACCTACATATAGTATAAAAACATGTTAGTAATAAGTGTTACTGGTCCGGAAAATAAAATAACTATAATAAGCTGGCTATGAGAGAAAACTCTCATATGAAAGAAAACGTCATATACTCCTCGTAAACACTTTGAAGGGCATTACTGAGGAGCCACTGGGCTGCAGACCCGGTAGCATCCCAAACTTACTAATCTGCTGCTACTAATGCCGCTCTCGGCATTTTCTTACTTCATTTTTTGGTCTCAAATCCTAAGCCGTCTCCACAAGTCCGGACATGCACCTTGTTAGGATCCCTTGGGAATGGAATAGTCCGCTGGCACTAATCTAGAGCTTGCTTTTGACTTTCACGACATCCGCTCATTGTATGTGCAGTCGGTTTCTCCATCTCTCATCTCACTGAAAACGTGAAAACTATATATATATAGGGTTGGGTAGGGATTTATATAATGGGCCCTAAGGCAACTTGTGGTGGATCTTGTTTTCGAAATCATCCTCGAGGGGTTATTAAGCCGAAAATTTGTTCGGCTAGATGGCCTGAGTTAAGTGGGATCCGATAAAACGCCACTTAACCCGCCCTGTAGGCATTAAATCAAACATACAATAGAAGAGAGTAAAAATAGAGTCAAGTCCTAAACAGACCTGGTAGAAGCTCCAAGCGTGTCTTCACGCCTAGGCGACGAGCTCCTACTCCATACCTTCATATCAAAACTAAATACTAATGCCTGTTAACTAAATGATGTATCAAACACAATGAAAATCACACATAATTCAATCATCAACATCCAGCAAAAGTTAAATAATCATAAATGTAATTAATTCAAACTCATCCTATTCATACCAATTTTATTTGTTTTTCTAAGTTACGTCATACTCGATTAGCATGCTCAAACTCGATCTACCCCATTAGATCACTCACTATTCGTTCCCAATTAATTACATCATGTAATCATCACTGCACTCATACTCATACATTTATCATGACAATTATTCAATCCTAGAATGTTGTGCTAACAATCATCAATGTTACAGGCCCCTGTTAGGTCGGCAAACCCGAACCTAACTCATGCGGATCCAATCTTGGCGTCTTAAGATGAAGATACAACTCGCAATACATGGATGAATGCACAAACCCTAACATGGTACTACATAAATGACATGAAATTCAAAGTACACACCAATACAATTACGGTCAAACTCAGGAAAAATTCTAAAATAAAACAGACATAGTAGCCCCTAAAGGTGCAATTAGGGTCCACCCTGTCAAAACAACATATACCAATATATATACATATATCAACAATTTCAATCACACAAATCTAATATACTGTATACTCATTATCGAACTTGGGTTTCAACCCACCACACTTCTTCTGCGCACTCTGATCACATCTCACCTCTTGTCATCATGTCTTAGCTTTTCATCATGTCATAACATCATCTCATTGCATTTAATCATATCCTATCATGTCTTAGCATTTCACATTATTCACAATATAATAGCATCATAAATAAAGTATTAACCACTCTATCAACTGACATGTGTGCAAGCGACAACAGTGCTCCTCTGTCCAAGCTGGCTCCTCCAACTCGTAATTATTACCTACATATAGTATAAAAACATGTTAGTAATAAGTGTTACTGGTCCGGAAAATAAAATAACTATAATAAGCTGGCTATGAGAGAAAACTCTCATATGAAAGAAAACGTCATATACTCCTCGTAAACACTTTGAAGGGCATTACTGAGGAGCCACTGGGCTGCAGACCCGGTAGCATCCCGAACTTACTAATCTGCTGCTACTAATGCCGCTCTCGGCATTTTCTTACTTCATTTTTTGGTCTCAAATCCTAAGCCGTCTCCACAAGTCCGGACATGCACCTTGTTAGGATCCCTTGGGAATGGAATAGTCCGCTGGCACTAATCTAGAGCTTGCTTTTGACTTTCACGACATCCGCTCATTGTATGTGCAGTCGGTTTCTCCATCTCTCATCTCACTGAAAACGTGAAAACTATATATAGATAGGGTTGGGTAGGGATTTATATAATGGGCCCTAAGGCAACTTGTGGTGGATCTTGTTTTCGAAATCATCCTCGAGGGGTTATTAAGCCGAAAATTTGTTCGGCTAGATGGCCTGAGTTAAGTGGGATCCGATAAAACGCCACTTAACCCGCCCTGTAGGCATTAAATCAAACATACAATAGAAGAGAGTAAAAATAGAGTCAAGTCCTAAACAGACCTGGTAGAAGCTCCAAGCGTGTCTTCACGCCTAGGCGACGAGCTCCTACTCCATACCTTCATATCAAAACTAAATACTAATGCCTGTTAACTAAATGATGTATCAAACACAATGAAAATCACACATAATTCAATCATCAACATCCAGCAAAAGTTAAATAATCATAAATGTAATTAATTCAAACTCATCCTATTCATACCAATTTTATTTGTTTTTCTAAGTTACGTCATACTCGATTAGCATGCTCAAACTCGATCTACCCCATTAGATCACTCACTATTCGTTCCCAATTAATTACATCATGTAATCATCACTGCACTCATACTCATACATTTATCATGACAATTATTCAATCCTAGAATGTTGTGCTAACAATCATCAATTTTAAATAACTAGCTCAGAGGTAATTATACCTTATGTCATCAACAATCGGCGACGACTAGGGTTTTGTCGCGCATCTCGGAGCTCAAATTCGGTGCTCATCATCGTCCGAAATTCGATCGGGATCGTCTGGATGAGCTCCGCGGAAGATCCAGCGAACTCCAGTGAATCCAGTTTTCTGGCAAGTTCTAGTGGTTTTCCGGTGGCTTGGTGGTTTTCCGGCACCTATCACTAGTTGGCCCATCACTAAATGGGTTCAACAGCGTGTATGACCATCTACTAACCATTTGATCTATACTGGTTGTGGCTCATGGATGTATTATCATGCAATCTGCACAATCTGATCATTGTGATCATCCCATCTAGAGGTCATACTGTTATGTTCCCTGATTCTGTCCATGCGCATCCCTATGAGACTGTCACTCACAGTGCCTGATGGGGCTATCTTGCAATATACATCTGACCTAAGGGTGTTAGGTCAAAATAATGATTGCAAGAGAGCTGTGAAGTCAGATCCTATGCTATCTCATCCAAATAACCTCACTTTTCCTGACTCTTCTCTGTTCTATTAATTTCCATTGTATTTATATCTTGTTCCTCAAGTTCTGGTCCTACTAAGCTCTAACTAATTTACTCAGTCGGTGGATGAGCAATACATGGACGGTGGTAGTGCGCCTTCGGTCGGTGGTAGTGCATCTCGGACAGCAGTTGTACACCTCGGCAGTAGTTGTGTGACTCGGTCGGTGGTTGTGCAACTCAGTCGTGGTTGTGCACTCGGTCGGCAGTTGTGCACTCGGTCGGCGGTTGTGCAACTTTGTCGACAACAATTCTATCTAGATGCTAAAATTCTGATCCTGATCATATACATCATAAATCCACTCTACTATCTCTGACATGTCTTGGATGCTAACAACTAGGCTCAAGTTGTCCAATCATGTGTGTCTGATCCGGGGTGGTTTGGATCATGGTACTGATACATATGATGGTAAACCTATGCTGAACCCACTCTAATCTCCTGAAATCTAGAGTGGCTCTTTCGTCAGTGCTGATTGGCCCTCAAACGGCAATCACTAATCTGGTGCCTTATCTCTAGTAGAATCCTAGTTGGAATCCTAGTAAATATCTGATCTCATATGCAATAGAAGTCCTCATCTTTTCCTCATCATATTGAGACCTTTGTCTCGCAAGTGAAGCCAAAACTGTTGCTCGTCAGTCATAAACTAGTGGAAGAGAGGGATGCGATGAAATGCCCATTGGACTGTCGATCCACCTCGCTACACATCCTCATTCATCACTATCTTTTGGAAGTGGTCCATCTCATGTGCCAACTAACTTGCTTATATCTCTATACTTCAAGCTCCTTATTGTTACCCCTTTTCTTTTTAACTCATTCCTATCATGTACACCATGTTCCATGGAAACAGGAATAATGTGGTGACATGCAAGACACGAACACCTGGTCAATCATCTA
Organism: Piper betle; assembly: GCA_033002965.1. Taxonomy (NCBI): domain Eukaryota; kingdom Viridiplantae; phylum Streptophyta; class Magnoliopsida; order Piperales; family Piperaceae; genus Piper; species Piper betle. Next base: position 52,537 of record JAURVB010002126.1, read on the forward strand.
ATTTACTTATGTGATGGACAGAACTAGTAGGTCTCTAAGCCCATCATGACAATCCTGTCAGATTCCTACTCACATCTGCTGACATCCAAATTTGGTATAAGATGAGACCTTATACCCATTATACCTCTTCTAGCACTACCATATTGCCTGGTCACATCTAATGACAAACAATCTGATATCACGATAAAAAACCATAAAAATGACTTGCCAGCTCAACTAAGGCCAATTCCACATATTTTTTATCAAGCCCTGAATACACTGTTATCCAAACAACTTATGAAGAAAAATCTGCATGTAAGAAAAATAAACAGAAACATACCTGCCAGTTGGACATGGAGCAATCTTTGCACACATATCACCTATAAGTGTATCTTTCATCTTAATCAACCGAGAGTGGCTCTGATACCAATTCTGTAACACCCCAAATCTGGTTCAAAAGTAACTGGCATACTCTCATATATTCTGATAACTCATTCTATTCTGCTATGTTCATGATGTTATCATCATATACTTGGGTATGCTTGTCCCTCATAGCTCATACACGCACTAGCGTCAGCTCAGTACACGTGTTCTGAAACTGACTCGAATCGGAAATAATGGTTGAACCGACCGGTTCTGAATTTAAAACCCTAACTCGAATCATGGGTTTTACAGAATGAATTGGAAGATAATGACTAATCTTAGAATGAACTGGGAGACGATTTCTAATCTCAGAATGAACTCGGAGATAATGACTAATCTCAGAATGAATTGGGAAACGATTTTTAATCTCAGAATGAACTAGGAGATAATGACTAATCTCAGAATGAACTGGGAGACCACCTAAATCTCAGAATGAACTGGGAGAAAATTACTAATCTCAGAATGACTTGAGAGACTTTTACAAATCTGAGAATGACTTAAGAGACAATTACTAATCTGAGAATGACCTGAGTGATAATTACTAAAAGACTTGTGAAACGATAATAAAGACGGGTGAAATGATAATCAAGATTTTATTGACTTGTTTCATTTAATTATGTGGCTTAGTGGTTTTATCACTAACGCGGAATTGCCTCCGCAGGTGAGAAGCTTTGGACTGAATAATAGAAGTGTGGTTGGTGGTTCTTTTACCAACCTAGGTATGGTGAATCGATAATAAAGTTGGATTTCCTTATTATTTTCTTATGTAATAAATGTGGCTATGGGAAATAGTTCGAGACTGTGGGAAAATTATTTTATCTATTGTCATATGCATGAGAACATGTTTTATTTTTACAATTTATAAATTCTAGACTTATTTGCGGTATTAAAATTCATGTTCTGGAATTATTTACCATGTTACGATTCATGTTCTTACATGTTACATTTAGATTAACTATATTTTTAGGTAACACCCGGTCCAGTTCGGGCGGGTCATTACATAAGGACTCCCTAATTGTTTACTGAAAGACTATAAGTTTTTGCACTAACAAGAAATCATTTATGTGGTTAACATAATCAGTTTTCTTATGGGAACAGGAAGATAAGGTGAAACCCTTGCTTTTTAACTCTAGATGTAAAATATGAAACCCTCTTAAATGGTGATTAAATTGTATGAAATTTATTCCAAACCTTAGGTTATATCCCTGTAACATCATATTAAAATTTGGGAGCATTTGGCTCACTAGATCTCAAGTTAAGATTTTCCCAAGCCCAATACATCCACCTAGCTCCAGAAATGACTTAACCAATACCTTCAATTTCTAAGTCCACTTAGGTCTACATACTTGGACTTTGGACCTGAAGTTTTACTTGATTTAAGACCACTGTGTTGGCTAACTAAACCCACTTACCCAAGTCCATTTGAAGTCTCCAAGCCAATGAACAATACTTAGCAAAATTGGTGATTGGCCTGTAACACTGTTCCCCACACCTTATCTAGACAATAGTAAGCCTTGTTTACCATGTTGGCCAATGGGCTAGCACTTAGGTAAATTTTGCACCCAATACATCCACCTAGCCCCAGTGGCAGAATTGTGCACCTAAAGTTTGCCACTGGTTCAAATTTCAGTCCATTTGGACATCGTTTTGCACTTCCGAAAAATTATCTGGTTAAGTCCATTTGATTAAACTGAAGTATTAGACTTTCCAACTAAGTGTACATGTACCCCTAAACATTAATTAAGGTATCTAATGAGGCTTAACACTCCATTAAACAAGTAATTAAGTTAATTAAGTGTCTTATGTGTTGTGCATGTGTTGAGGCATTGCCTCGAGTACATGCCCATGTAATCCAAGTGTGCTAGGTTACATAGGTTGAGTTCGTTGACCTAGGATGCGAAGCTTCACTTATCCAGGTCCGTAGGACTCTCCTTTGCTTCATCCTTACTGGATAATCATGTTTTAGGCATAGGATGGTGTTGGCTGCGCCTTATCTGATCCATCCGATATTGGTCCGTTTAGTCATGTTTCTTGTACGTTTAATAAACCTTCAAGGTTGAGAACCTTTGTTTGTTTTTGAAAGATAAGATTCAGAAATCTATTATCCAACTCCCTACCCAAGCATGATATATATAAGGAGGGTTTACAATTTTATCAACATGAGAGATCTATACGGATAGTATGAATCACACTAGTACTCTCTCAAAAATGGTGTGATGTATGACGGTATTGCGTAATGGAACGTATTTTTGGAATTTATGGCACTAACTTAACTATTCTTTTGATACCTGAATATCATGATGGGTCTTATATGCATGATGTGAGGGAGTAAGCTTTTCTGTATGAGTATCATTTTTGTCGTAAAAGTGTGTTGGCTCTTCGAAAATAAGTTGTCCTTGGTTACATACCATGTGAGGCTTTCTGAAGTTTTTCTATGTTCCTGGGGTAATGGAATACTCATTTTCCAGTATTGTTTTTTCGTTATTTATTTTAGACTAGTAATCAAACTTGTTTGATTGCTAACATTTTTCTTTATTTATATGTAGGTGAGGTCCCTTGACGCCAGCTAGCCTAGGTGTACAAGTCAAGAGGCTTAGGGGTCGTGGTGGGGGTCCTCTGTGTTGTGTTATGTATTGAACTGTCTTTTTATATGGATGACTATATTATTTTAGGAGACATGTGCCCTAAATTCTATAAACCATGTATGATGGATTCGATTTTATAATATATTTATTGTGCACGAGTGGTTATTATTCAGTTTATTTTGTTATTATATTATTGTGGAGTAGATTAACTTTGGGGTGAAGGCTAATCATCAACTGTAGGGTGTATAATGCTCCAGAGTGCCAAAACATGATGAGGAGTAAATCCAGGTACACTAAACTTATTTGATTTTGATTGCATGTATGTGTAGT
>JAURVB010002127.1:0-54106 GCA_033002965.1 Piper betle
CCAGCCCACTCTACTGCGTGTACCTTGTGAACCTCAGACCGCATTATCCGGATACAGAAGTTCCCTGCCTAAAACGACAGCCAACAAGCAAACCACAGATTACGGGAAAACACTTCAACCTTATATCATTCACCCGATCATAAGGATTTGCACAAGCACTCGAATTCTCCTCTCAATCACTGTGCTGTACTCGTGACAGCCCCCACAGCCCCTCACCCAATGTACCCACAAATACTAATGGCACACCAGGAATCACTCCCCGAGTAACTCCCATCCCCGATTGCCAACACCAGCAACCTAACAACGCGTACCTGGATTCCAGCAAGCCGATGGAGTTCCAGCGCTCACCACGAACACCGGCCGCAAGCAACTCCACGCTTCTTCTCACCAACCGCACCACGCCATTGTCTTCACAGGAAGACGACTGGAATCTCAGGAACTCTCTCATCACCGACCAATCCACCTTTGATTCAGTCCCACGTCTCTCCTTAATCTGCCCTCCAACCTTTCGATCTCTCCTCAATCTCCTTGATCTCCCGATCTCCAGATCTCGAGCAACCACCCGGACTCGATCCTCCTGATCCACCGACCTCCAGAGACTCGATCCTCCTCCTCCGAGTGTCCTCCCTCTGAGTTCCGACTCTGAACTCAAGAGTCTTCGTCGGATCTGGCCTGATTCCTCCCGAATCACACACCCTTTTTCAGCATAACCCCATGCATAGAGTATGCACCACGTCCTGATTTCAGATAACACCGGATATTTGCCAGCATCTTTATCCACAAAGATCTGCAATCCCCACCGTATCCAGCAACCTAGCAGCACACCACGTCCAGGTTCTTCCCAACGGCCTTGTGGTTATCTTCAGAAGTCTGTTGCAGCATCCACGTCTGGATATGGATCATATCTTCCACCAAGATACACCCAGCAACGTCCATGGATGTTTATCACAAACCGCCTTGGCTGCACCGCTGGTCATCCCGTCGCGCCCGCCGGCTCGAGCTCCAGCACCGTCCAGACATGGCTCAACCTCCCGCAGCAACTCACCGACCAACTGCCAGCAATGGTTCACCAACATCGCCCTGAACCAGCACCACCGCTGTGCATGCCCATGCACTGTCGCGTTCACCAGCATCTGCCCGCTCGCGCGTCTGCGCGCACACCGCGCGCGCCGCTCGCGAACAGCAGCGCGCGCCATCGCGCGCCCGCGCACCCGCGCAGCAACGCGCCGCGGACCGCGCCGCGCACCCGCGCACTCGCGCTCGCGCACCCGCGCACCCGCGCTCGCGCAGCAGCCGTCTGTCGCTCCTTGCGCGCACAGTAGCGCGCACGACCCCGCGCTCGCCCGCTACAGTGCTCGGTACAGTTTTCCAGCACGGTTCCGCTATTTTGCTCGGTACTAGCGAATGCTCGGCACCCTATGCTGCGTACTCGGCTCGGAAGCCTGCTCGGTCCACGGTTGCACCACAACCTCGATATGCCGACCCAAACACCGATCAGCAACAACTTGAGGTTTCTTGACCTGGACTCGGCCACATGCTCGGTACACCAAATACCGACCCATGTGCCGACACCACTGCTGTAACTTGACGCCATGCTCGATCACACAGCAGCTCGTGCACCTCGGTTTGCAACCTGCAACTCAACACGGGTTAGCCTCCGTATGTTGTTTCCACCACTCGGATAGCCACTGCTACCCCATCATGGACGCGGGACACCTAGGGACAACACCTAAACCCTAGTTCCCGGCACGCCCATGAATCACGTATGTGACAATAGGGGGATTGTGGTAGAGGGGTAGCAGCGACGGTAGCCAGAGGAGGCGTTGACCGGGTTAAATGAGGCGGCTCGTCATTTATCAGGGGAAAGAAATAGTGTGTGGTATTTTTGTAATTAAAAATTACTCGACTCTGACTAAAGTGAAAAATAATAACTAATTTTAAATAATTTTAAAAAATCTAGAAACATATTAAAAATATTATAAAAGATAATACATACTATAATATTAAAATAATATATTATATAGCTAATAATTCATCATTTTTTACTGATTCAAATAAACTAATTCTCATCCAATTTTTGATGAATTAGCCTAATTCAATAACTAACTTTTAATCTGATTTAATGTCCAATTCCACTTTTTGTAACTATGAATGGTGCTAATATAGTGTTGACCATAGTAATGTTAATTTTGTATAAAATAATAATAAATCAACATGAATATTGCTGCCTTTTCACGTTGAAAAAGGCCTAAATTTTGATCAACTCCTGTTATTTATATGAAAAATGTAACATCCTTAATAATATCCGATGAACATTATAAATCTATACATAAGACATCAAGATAAATTACACGCTCAAGCAATCCATCTCATGATAATTACTTAACCAAACCAACTTTTTCACATATCGCTCTCACCAACAAACCGGCTTTGTATATAATAAGAACTCACTCTAAGTGTAAATTGGTGGGTCTAAATTATTCTTCCAAAAAATATAAAATTTTAAAATAATTTTGGATGTGAAATTATCCTTTCTTATTGCAAATTTTTATAACGCCAAGACGAGGATGACAATCGCAGTCAAGTTTATCAAAATTATATTTAATATATATAGCTTTTTCTTTATTGCTGCTTAGATTCTTTGAATTTTCAAGTATGAATTGGTTTTAATGTTTATCATGAGATTAGTGAATGGAGTGATGAATCTCATAATGGCTAGTTAGGTCAATTATATTTTCGGATGTGAAGCACAGCTAAACTTGTACACAGTTAATGCACGTTCCACCTACGTTTATGCCAGTGTATTATAATTATAAAATTAATCCGTCTTATTACGTTTATATTTTTTTTATGTTAAGAGGAAGAATTTAGGATTCAATGGTGATTTTCACTCTATTTAAGAGATTTGATAATTACCCCTCCTTGCACAATAGTTTTAATTAGTTAAAGATGAGATAAATCGACTTGTCATTGATGTGGTGACTAATTTAAACGGTGGGTAGTTAAGGCGAATTCAGGTGTGATTTATAAAAATAAAATTGATTAGTTATGTGGTAAAACCTTAAATATAAACAATTATAATCTCACACTTGAAACGTCGTCAAGATCACTAATTCTTAATTAGAAGATCAACCACCTATTTATAAAAGAACATGACAAAGATTTTTTCACATAAGTAAGTGATTTTAAAGATTAAAAATGTATAATTAGATGGTATTTTACTTTAATGATTTTAGATAAAATACAAGTGGACGACTTTTTTATTATATTATGTAATTCGTTTGACTTGAATATTTCATTTATTAATTTTGTCACATGTCCTTATTCAAATCTGCAGTAATTCAAAATCTTTCGCTATTGCCAGTACTAATCAAATATGCCCACGTGGCAATGACAAGCCACGTGGCACAGAAAGAGGACGCTACATAGTGTCGTTGCCAGAGCTGTCATTGGCCACCGTGTGGCGTATGCTTGGTAGGATTGAGCTCAGTCCAGAGAGGGCGTACATAAAAAAATTAGATAGAAAGATTCTCCACGACAGCGCGAGAGTTACATCATCCAGTGTCGGCTTCCCGCGCGCGGGAGGCCGTAAAATTCGTTCCGTCGTGCATCGAACTTGTCCGCCAAAATCCCCTTTTCTTTTATTTCAAACAATAAATACGTCCAATAAAATTAAATCTCACGCTTTTAATATCTACGCCCAGTCCACTTCAATCAACGTGAGATTTTATTTATTTATTAAAATTTAGGACAATTTGGCATTTAAGATATGGTGGTCTATTTTTGCATTCATTTTTATGTTCCAATTAGGGAGTTGAAGGTTAGTTGGTTTCAAAGAAGAATTTTAAGTTGATAATGTAATGGGTTATATAAAGTTTCCTCACAAGGTTTGTGTTTGGAAACTACTCAAAATTTAATATACCTACTCATTCTATCTTTTTGTTCAAAAGATAATGTATATTCAAGTATTTTTTAAAAAAATTACACTTTTTTCATGATTTATTATTGAAAAGTTTTGATATACATGAGCAAGGACATGTGACAATAAATATTTTAACTATATAATATTGCAATATACAATAAATTAATTAACATATGCAAGGTAAAAACAAATAAACAAACTCGTATATTGATTTTATTTTGGTGGTTTATTTTAGCAATTTTTAAAGTAATTCTTTTGAGATTTATATTATCGACCCAAATACATCAATAAAATACAATTAAAATTCACATGGGCGGAAAGATAAATATACAAATCTAAGAAAATAATAGGGTGAGGACCATTATCTAGATGTAAATTACGGGGACTTCAATTATGACCATCAAATACTATCCAACGGTCAAGAAAAAAGAAGAAAGATAGATTTCATACGCCATTTTTAGAATTAAGATTTTACAACTTAAAACTTAGTTTATTTATAGAGCATTGGTCTAGGTCCGACCATTGAAATTTGAGTTCTTATATTTTCATCTAAATAATAGCTCATTTCCCTACAAAACAAACTTATAAGGACTAATTGTGATTTAAATTGAATATAAAATTTATATTAGTCAAGTGAACAAAACATTCAACTAATTATTCAAATATTATGTACCACAATGATTTAAAAATAGTTACAATATTTTCACTTTTAGTTTAAATTTAAAAAGTAAAAAATAATACATTAAGTCTTAGAATATTTGCTCCTAGATTGTAGATAAATATAAAATTAATTTAGTTTCAAATTGACCTGTGATCAATCTGAATACAAATAGACTTGCTTCAAATTTTGAAGCTAACAAAGTTACTCAACTCATTCAAGTTCTTTGGATGCAACTATTTTTATGTTTTTTAAATATTTTACATCATTATTTATTATTTATTAAATGCCCACACAGTACCTCACACATTAATGTATAATTTATCAATAATATATTTTCCTCATAATATGAGATGGTGAAATATGTGTACAAACCTAAAAAAAAATGGCAAATATCCTAAAATGGCAAATTGCTAGCTTACTGATAATTTTATCCATCCATTAAGTGAAAACTAAAAATCAAATCACAAAGAGTGTTTTATAATTTCTATAATTTATGGTTAATTATTACAATTCAAAATTTTGATTTCTATTAACTTGCACCGGTTTTCATGGATGTGATTTATTTTGGGCCTACATTGACTTTAAATTTATAGCTCATATTTTTAAATGAATATTAATGTGAAAACACATACTATTAATCCTCAGTATTCATTTTTCTAATAAATTAAGTTATTTTTATTTATGGTCCCAATAAAATCTTTTTTTAATATGAATTATTTCACATTTTCACCTAAACTCAAGACTACATAAATCTCTAGATATTTTTTTTATTGTTGTTAGATATATATATATATATATATATATATATACGAGAAATAATTCATAAAAATCTCTGTTATATTAAATTGTCTAATTAATTTTGAAAATAAAATAATAAAAGTAAACTCTTTAAATATCATAATCAAGTAAAAATTTTGATGTCTATTATATTTAATCTATTTATTTTTTATTAAAAAATAATACAATAAAATTTAAATATAACCTATGTGACATGTGATTGACTAGTAATTTCTAATATACTTATAAATTATAAAATACAATCTTATAAATTTGACGTTAATTTTCTATCCAATAATGAATATATGGATGAGAATAAATTAACGCGAGGTATTAGCTTGTCAACTTAATCTTGGACACATCAATACAACTCACACAACTATTATTTACCAATAACTAAACTCCAAATTAAGGTTCAATTTTATTGTGTCGTAGACGTCGACTAAGAGACCATTCTTGGTCGATTTAGAAAAGAAAAATAAAAATCTATACTAATATATAAAATACATGATTTTTAATGTATATCTTAATATATAAAATAAATAATTTTTAATATAGTCACGTGTCTTTTAATTATTTATAATATAATTTTAAATTTTATATATGTAAAAATATTAATTTTTATTAAAAACATTTTTTTCGAATTATTTTAAGACATTTTTTTATAATCAAGATTTATTTTAATTTAATTGAGTTTGGATAATGTCAAACTATCTGTAAAATTTTTTAAAAAAATAATAATAATAATAGGAGAAAACGTCGCGTAACGTCAAAGCCATCCCACACGTGCCGCGTACGTGACTCCTCTCCTCTTCTCCTCCCCCCCCTCTCATCTTGCTCCCCCAAAATCCGTCGCTCCTCGTCTGCCTCCGCTCCCGTCTCCGGCCCATTACTCCGACGTCCCCCGAACTCCCTCCTCGGATCCCGTACTCGTCCCCCTCCCCGACTTCCCAACTCCCGATTGCGCCGCGAAAGTCGCCGCCTTTCCTCCCCTACCCCCTCCTATACCCTTCTCCCTCTTCTTCTTGTCCGGCTTTGTCTGGCATATTCGAGGTTGGTTGCCGTTTTCGTCTTTTCTGACTCCGTTGTTCATTACATTGATTTTTGGGGTCGTGGTGTTTAGATTTGGTTTTACAGGTTTCGTTTTGGGGCCGAATTGGGGTTGTCGGTAGAGATCTTTGGAGAATTTTTTTTAATTCAATTTCGCTTCTCCCCTTTTTTTTTTGGTACCGGATTGTAAAAAGCAGGAGGTTTGATTTTTGTTGACAAAAAAAGAAAAATAAGTTGTTGATTTCTGGCGACGTTTTTGGTGATCATATTTTTTACTCAATCAACCAAATTCCAAAGTTTTCTTGTGGGATTCAAGAAAGGCTAATTAATAGTCGGATTAGGGTTTCTTCTTCTTGTGCTTCTTCCGTCAAGGCCATCCCACAGGTGCCGCCTGCGTGACTCCTCTCCTCTTCCCTTCCCCCTCTCATTTTTCTCCCCCAAATTCCGTCGCACCTCGTCTGCCTCCGCTCCCGTGTCCGGCCCATTACTCCGACGTCCCCCGACTTCCCGACTTCCGCGCCCCGAAAGTCGCCGCCTTTCCTCCCCTACCCCCTCCTATTTCCTTCTCCTCCTTCTTCTTCTTGTCCGGCTCTGTCTGGCCGATTCGAGGTTCGTTGCCGTTTTCGTCTTTTCTGATTCGGTGTTCATTACATTGATTTTTGGGGACAAGAAGTGCGGAAAAAAAGGGAGTTTAGATTTGGTTTTATTGATTTCCTTTTGGGGCCGAATTAGGGGGTTGTTGGTGGAGATCTTTGGAGAATTTTATTTTTAAATACAATATCTCGTCTATTTTTTGGGGGTGGTACCGGATTGTAAAAAACAGACGGTTTGATTTTTTTTTTGACAGAAAAGAAAAAAAAGTTCTTGATTTCTGGCGACGTTTTTGGTGATCATATTTTTTACCCAATCATCCAAATTCCAGAGTTTTCTTGCGGGATTCAAGAAAGGCTAATAGTCGGATAGGGCTTCTTCTTCTTCCTTCTTTGTTGGTAATGGTCTCCTGACTTCTGACGTCTCTTGTGAATCCGCCCATCCGACCTGCTTGCTTATAGATTCAGATTTTAGCTTTAGAATGACTACTATGAACGTGTCGCCTTTATCCATGTTTCCTTCGAATCCGAGGGAGGAGGAGTTGCTGGCCTCGGTTCATATGCTTGGAGGCGGGGAGAAGGTTGGTGACGGCTGCGCCATGTCCCGGCCTCTCGTCTTGGGGCTGCCGGATTTTTCTGAACTGGATGATGGTGGTAGGGCTGAGGCGGGCGGCGGCGGCTCTTGTAAGCCTGCTGCCCATCGTGATGTTGTTGATCTGCTGCCTTCGGACCCCTTTGGGATGAATCTGGAGGCGACGTTCTCTGCGATTGCCGGGTGGATTGAGGACTACCAGGCGGCGTCGGAGCTGGACTCGCAGAGCGACGAGGATGCGGGGTCTATGGAGTTCGATTACGATTTGGTGGGGACGTTCGATTTTTTGATGCTTGGGTGGGAGCCGAGCGGGTGGGTGGATGATGCGGAGTGGGAAAGCAGTTTCTTTGATGGTGGGTTGGGTTTGTTCGATGTGAACGAGATGGTGGATGCCGTGGAAAGCGAGGGAGGTGGTGCGGGGAGGGGGAGTCGGAAGGAGAGGCTCCTCATGATGCTATTGAATTTGCTATGAATTATCTGGATTTGTTGGATCTTCTCTCGATGGAGAGTGTTTGTAGAAGTACTCGATATTGGGCACGGAATAATGTGTTATGTTGGAGGAATATCCACATTGCACAGCCATTGAGTGACAAAATCACCGATGATGCTCTTATCCATCTCACCGGGAGAGCAGAGGGAAGCTTGGAGAGCTTGAGATTGGTGGACTGTGCTAAGATCACCGATGACTGCCTGAAGGTTATCATGCAGTCGAATCCTACACTTAAGAAGGTTCGTACCCATTAAATATATTAGTCTTTTTCATGAATAGGTGATTAAAAATGGCGTTGGATATGTTATGATACATGGCCAAGGTGATGAATATCCTTATTTCTTTCATGCTTTGAGGCTATCTTGTTGTTGTTTATGTTGTTTATTTGGATGGCTGGCTGAATATGGATGAAGGATATTGTACTTTACTTGGAAATTTTTATGCTGCCTGATTCTTTTATCTAGCATGGTTTAACCGTTCAGTTGTTTGTAATATGGATCTTTTGTACTTAAATTAGTGTCATATTGAACGCAAATTGTTTTGTGCGATTTGAATTGTAAATTTTCTGTTCCTTTCAAGTTGTCATGGCACCTGAGTCAAGTGGTAATAACACTGGCAGTGAATTTCTTTTAATTTAAAAACAAGTTCCATCACAGAAGTGCAAGTTTTCAATACATCGTGTAGAGTGCATTACCAATTGTGTAGTATGATCTTTTCAATGACATGAATTTGTTCTTTTGTATTGCATGGCTTTTTTGTCTAAACATTTCTCATGTATTTGCTCTACAATGCTGTAAGTGATTGTTTCTTTTTCCCCTTCTTCAATCCCTACCTTTGTGTTTCCTCGTTATTTACAGTGTTAGTCCATAAAACCTATATTGTTTTTGTACAATGGAGACACTTTGGCGTCTGATTCATTTATTTCTTGTCATAAGTAAACCTAACTACATATCAAATGGCATCTTGTTTCTTTTTTAATGTTCATTTCTGCTGTTCTGATATGAATATTTTATGTTTCATGTTTGAACAGTTGTGCGTGCCTGGATGTACAAGATTGAGCATGGATGGTATCACAAACAGTCTTAAGGCCTTCAACTCTTCTGGCAGCTCCCAGATAGAGTGTTTTCGGGCCGGTGAGCTTTATGGAGTGACACCCCAAAATTTTGAGGAGGTGAGACATTTGTTAGGTTTGGATAAGGATAAGCAGCATTCTAATGCTTGCAAGCGGCGAATATATCCATTAAGGAACTCACAGGTCCATGCTGATGACGGTTGTGGTCCCATTGATATTGAAATCTGTTCTAGATGTCAGAACCCAAGAATTTTGTATGATTGCCCTGTGGAAAACTGTCAAGGTAAACCTCCCACTCCGCAAGGTTGTCGTGTTTGCACATTTTGCATCAAAAGGTGCTGCTTGTGTGGTATTTGCATTAACGGCGATACTGGAGTACGAGGAGACTTTCAGCTTGGAATATATCTGTGCTACCTGTTGGAAGACTAAGGAGACTGCTTCGGATTCAAGGGATACTAGTTTGCACAACATGACTTATTAAAGTATCTATTTATGCTGCTGGCAAAGGAAGGCAATCTGAGTTTGAATAATCTGTACAAGTTGCCAGTTACGAATCCGGATTGGATAATTGACTGCTCATACATAGTTCCTTCAACATTACTCAGACTGAAGCTGTTATTTGGTTTTTGAGAAAAGATCTGAAAAAAATACAAAACAGGAATAATCTTAAAAAAACAGATGGTTGGTCGCAGCTAAAGCCCTTGTTTACCCCCATGGGCAGCTTAGTAGAGTGGACATTTGATGTGAATTTATTAGGAAGGGTACGAGTAGTCTCTACTTTCAGCTGACTGATACTTGCTGCTGACTGTTGTATCCACCAAAGATGAGGATAAAAGCTTTGGATAATGATTCTTGATTTCCAGGAATTTATTGTTGATTCAGAGCTTTCCCTCTTGTTGACAACTTTAACTTCCCGTTCACTTTGGTAAGAGGGTTTTAGTTGGTTGCTGTGGCTTTTACATGCAGCACTTTCTGGCTTGTGACTTCATCGTGGATGTTGCTGCAGCCAGGAGCAAGGTAAAATAAATTGCTTGCTGTGTTGATACTTCTAATATCAACTCATTCAGCTGAATCTTAGCGGATCAATCCTTTGTGTATTCAGTGACATAAACACTGCTCTTATTGGGGCTTCGACTGTGACTACAGTCGTAGTTTAATAAGTTACCTTATTTTGGGCATTACCGGACTCTTGTTGGATATATATTTTGTTATGACAAGCGGAATGTAAACCAGCGTTGTATGAGGTTGCATCTTCATTGTTTGCAAACTTCTAAACTTTTTACTAGAGATATATTGAAGAATCTCTTTGCATTTGGATGATTTTAGTTGCAGTAGTGTTATGAACTACATCTCTCTGTTTTCAATATTTGCCTTTGAAATGGTGTCGTAGTTGTCGAGGGTGGTAAATTGCTGCTAAAGCACTGACAAAAGTTATGTGTTGAGAATCTACATCTCTTTAGATTGTGTTTTTTTTGTTAATGCGCATGTGTTTGTAGTAAATTGGACGTTTGCTTGATTTTATGTTGTATTATTCTAATGTTCAACCCATTGAGGTATGATTAAAAAGGCTGCTACGGACTCCTGCTGCTCATACATGCTCGATATAACTAATATCCATGAAACTTCTAAGAACGCAAACAAGTTTTCCTGTCGTAGACTCGTAGTCATACAGATTTACCTTTTAATGAAAAAATTGGATGCAGATTTTGCCGAATAATGTTCTATTTTGAGATGAACATCATCGAGAGTATTTTAAACAAGTTGGTATTGAGCTCGTTAAAATTCAACAAGAGTATTAGATATATCTGATGTGAGCGTATTGTGTTTGTGCAAATAATAGAAATTTTGTTAGATATATCATAAATTAGCGAAAATTTAATTATATATATTAATTGTTTAACCAATAATAAAAGTAGGATTGTTAATTGAGCAAGTTGGTTGGTGAGTATTTGACGATCGGCTCGATTCGATTTGACTTAAAACTTAATATTTAAATGCTCAATTCGAATTCGAATCTTACTAGCCGAGTATGAGCAAGGCATTGTTCGACTCGACTCGATTCAATTATAATTCAGAACTTGACTCAAAATTGACTCTATAAAATAATATAATAATATATATAATATTATTTATTTACTTAAAATACATTTAAAATCATCAATAAATATTATTATTAACTACAAACTAAATGATTGGTGGTGGTCGGGGTATTTTATTTTGTATTTTTTATTTTTTTATTAAATCTGGGTCATCTTTATAATCAAACAATCAATATTTAAATTTGAGAGAAAAATATTATCTGCCTTTAGCTAAGATAGTCTATATATATATATAGTTTGAGAGAAAAACATTAATTATAATTAATTATATTTATTTATATTCAATAAAATAGTAAAGTAGTAGGATAACTTAAATAGGAGGCCCTTGGAGGTCGTGGGTTCAATCCACGCTGCCTACATTTTTTAAGTAAGTTACTTTCGACCTTGTAATTGAGTTGGTTTCGAACTCCCAAAACGAGTTGGTTTCTAGTTTGTCAAAATTAATTTAAGTTTGAACATCATAAAAAAAATTCGAGTCAATTTTTAAGTAAATTAACTTTCAACCTTGTAATTGAGTCGATTTCGAGCTCTCGAAAACGAATTGAGTTTCGAGTTTATCAAAATTAATTTGAGTTCGAACATCATAAAAAAAGTTTGAGTCAATTTTTAAGTAAGTAACTTTCGACCTTCTAATTGAATTAGTTTCGAGCTGCACAAAACGAGTTGGTTTCGAGTTTGTCAAAATTAATTCGAGTTCGAACATCATAAAAAAGTTCGAGTCAATTTTGAGCATCCCTAAATAAAATAACGAAAATTTTATTATAATCTTATAAACTTAGGTTAATAATAGTTTGGTTATTATAAAAATTATTTAAATAATAAGTTGTTATGGTGAATGATATATATTGAATCGTAACTAAGTTATTTATAAACTTATTGAGAGCAATCTTATAAACTTAGGTTGATAATAGTTTGGTTATTATAAAAATTATTTAAATAATAAGTTGTTATGGTGAATGATATATTGAATCGTAACTAAGTCATTTATAAACTTATCTATAAAATATGAGAGGCAAATAAATAAATTTTAAACACATCAAAATTAAACTAATAACATCAATAACTTATAATAATTAGAATTATCTTATTATTAAGTTGACAGTGGAATTTTATTGACAGTAGCATTTTATCGTCTCTACAAGTTTATGTGATTTACTTCTTAAATCAATTTAAAAATTTTTATATAATCTAAAAAAACCCTGGATCCATACGAGTATCATAATAAATCTTAAACACACTATTATATATATATATATATATATATATATTCAAACCATTAAAAATATAAATATGAAAATAAATTAGATATTATCAATTACAAAGTTAAGAAAAATTGGACCACTCGAAAAAATAAATTATAAATTCCAAAAAACTGAACACTAATAAAAACGTTGTGGACTGGACCCACTCACCACCGCTTACCAACAGGCGTCGATCTGAGCTCCCCAAAAACACAAGAGATGGACGGCGGACAGCGCCGGAAAAGCTTCTGACTTTGAGCGCCGCCGTCGATCCCCGCCGGCCGCCGCCGATCCCCGCCGGCCGCCGCCGCCGTCGCCCTCCACCGATCCTCCCTCGAACTCACACTTCATCACCACACGTTGAGCTCCCACCGTCTCCAAAAGCTCCGAAGCGTGGAAAGGTCTGGATTTGGGGGAGAGCATGGCGATGTACCTGCCGGACAAGCCGCGGCCGATCGACTTCTACAAGGAGGAAGGCAGGGACATGATGATGGAGGTGGTGGGAAACGGCGGGATGCCGCCGGAGCAGCAACACCAGCAGCTGATCTTGCCGGAGAGCAGCGGGGAGGAGCACGAGGCGAGGGCGCCTAAGAAGAGGGCCGAGACTTGGGTGCAGGAGGAGACCCGGTCCCTGATCGCGCTGCGCCGGGAGATGGACGCCATGTTCAATACCTCCAAGTCGAACAAGCACCTGTGGGATCAGATTTCGGGTAAGATGAGGGAGAAGGGCTTCGATCGGTCGCCCACCATGTGCACCGATAAGTGGAGGAACCTGCTCAAGGAGTACAAGAAGGCCAGGCATGGCAGCGCGTCGGCGAAGATGTCCTACTACAAGGAGCTGGAGGAGCTGTTGAGGGAGCGGAGCAAGAACGCTGCTTACAAGAGCGCCGTCGCCTCCAAAGTTGATTCCTTTGTGCAGTTCTCCGATAAAGGTGATTGATTTTTTTTTTTTTAATTTTCACAGTTCTATCAGATTTTTGTATTTCGGATTGTTTGTATGCATTTCTTGCTTGAATCCAATGCTTTCTTGTTTGTTAGAAATCTGTATTTCTGATTGTTAAACCCAATTCTTTATTGCTTTATTGCTGCTGCTTGCTTATTGTAGTGTTTGGGAAAGTTATCTGTTATTATTGTTGAAACATTCTAGCTGACCCGTCGTGTCTGTTGTAGAATAAATGTTCAATCTGAGGACAAGAAAGGATTAGATTCGAAAACTAGATACCGGTCTCCCTTGTGTCATTTTTAACGATTTTCGGGAAGAAATAAATGAGGGTTGAGGAAGGTTTGAAGTAGACTTGCAATAAAAATGTTGTAAATTCATATGTCATCGTCTCATATATTTTATACTTAATCCCTTCAAATTACAGACACCACTATGTGAACCAAAAGTGCCTACTTTAAGATTTTAAGGAACAGGAAAAAAATGTCTGGCACGTTTACAATATCCAAAAATTTGATGGGAGCTATAACCCTCCGGGCTATCGTTTTTCCTTTTTTCCATTATACATTTGATTTATGGGCGCCCTACTACAAGCCGTTCTAATTCATCTTTCAGGATTTTAATAAAAAGACACTAGAAACTGTCAGTTTTTTGGAAGTCTTTCATGGCTGATAATGTAAGATAAGTGCCTATTGGCAAAATTTCCTCTGAATATAGTAAATTTGATTTTTCTTGTTTTCTTTCTTTCCTGGTTTTTTTTTAATAAAAAATGAGAGGCAATATTACACTTGAGGGCAAATGAGAGTGCATACTCTGGTTTTTAGATTATCATTGAGTAGGTTAGGTCACTCCTGTATACCATCGTTTTGACAGTTATTGGATACTACAACTATTTGATGAAATAGTTTTCTTCAGAGTTTACATATTTTAGTTTGCGACATCTTTAATCTGCATGATGGATGATTAAGGTGGCTTGTAATGGCAAAACAAGTGAGTTAAACAACCATACATGTCTTTCATGTCATTTTTGTTTATAATAGTTTTGTATGCTGCATGGAAAATGAGAGATGCAAATGATATGCTTTTATTGTAATTGTAAGTGCAATGCTGATTCTTTTATATTTTGCCAGGGCTTGAGGATGGCGGGATCTCATTTGGGCCTGTAGAAGGTACTCTACTAGTATTTATATCTACGGTGGAAGTCATTTGAGCAATCCATTGATGCATAATCCAAATTCATAACCGGATTTGCTGTATATATTAGCTTTGTACTAAGAACATGAAAGGATAGGCTGCAAACTTCCTAATGTAGACCTTTAATGTATGGACATCTGTTTACTAGTGATGGCTTGTGGTTTTCATGTTAATGCTGGAGCTTCAGGCAGTGACACGACTCTGTCAATGCTAGTTTTGATAGTAAAAAATGCAAAGATTATTATCAATTGGTCTATTCCATTCCCTTTGTAGTAACTCAAAATAAACTTTGAGTAATGATGTGTGTTGCCCTTTTTAATTTCGTTCAATTTTGAAACTTCTACCAGGAGTGGCTAGTTGTGTGATGCAGTAATGAATCTAGTTTTATGTTTCTATAATGCTTTTCTTCAAACTGTCCATTACCCATTTACAGTGTGTTGAACTTTTCTTCTTTGCTTTGTTTTTTCATTATAAAGCTAGCGGTTCCGCTCTTAGTCTAGAAAGACGTATAGATCATGATGGACATTCCCTTGCCATCACAGCCGCTGATACAGTTGCAGCTGCAGGAGTTCCTCCATGGAACTGGAGAGACCCTAGTGCAAATGGTACACTGATTATATCATGTCTTTCCCACTCAATAGATTGTGAAGGGGGGCGAAGTTTGAGGAGTTTTCATCTGTTAACACAACAAGATAAATTGAATTGGGCATCTTTATTATGTCTCTTTCTTATTATTTTCTTAGATTAATTGTTTGTTAAAAGCATATGACATACTGGCAAAAGTGATTGGGATAATTTGTCTCTTCTATGCTTTTGTATAGATGTAATTAAGTAAAAACAACGCTAAAAAATATTATTGTCCACTTTCTTTATCTCTTTTCTGTTAATACAAGATCTCTACTAGGTGGAGATGGCTCGCCTTCTTATGGTGGACGTGTTATCTTTGTCAAGTGGGGGGAATACACAAGAAAGATTGGTATTGATGGCTCGGCAGATGCTATCAAAGAGGCAATTAAATCTGCATTTAGGCTGAGAACAAAACGGGCCTTTTGGCTGGAGGATGAAGACGAAGTTATTCGCAGCCTTGACAGGGACATGCCAGTAGGAACTTACACACTTCATCTTGATGAAGGTGATTTGCGACTCTATCTTTTGCTTCTTCTCGTTTGAATGCTTAAATTTTTCTTTAGAAGTTAGTTAACTCTGAGCAAACAATCATTTGCAGGTCTTACAATAAAAGTTTGTCTCTACGATGAAACTGATCGCATTCCTGTCCAAACTGAAGACAAGACACTGTACACAGAAGACGACTTCCGTGATTTTCTAACACGACGCGGATGGACTTGTTTGAGGGAGTTGAATAATTTCCGATGCGTTGATACATTGGACGAACTGCGCCAAGGTGGCGTTTACCAGGGCTTCAGAATACTTGGGGAATAGACTGTTTATTTTGTAAAGGATATAATACTCGAGCTAGAAACCAGTGGTATTGTAACAATGTATAAGAGTTCTTTTAGAGTAAGAACTTCGTTGTAGAATTCATTGCTTTGGCAGTGTATTCGTAAACTGAACTTGTATAAAAGTACTTTCTTGTGGTCATGTGGAAGTCATGTATTTGCCTCGACCCAAAAGGATTCATTTGTGTAATTGAGCTAAGCTGGTAATACCATTCCTAGCTTTTCTTTTAATAGTTGATTGTAACTAACCCAGAAATATTTGAGCTTAGTTGTAGCCAGTGGAATATTCAGTCCTTTGCCAATGTTGTAAATTTATTTGTAATTGTTGCTTGGAAAAAATTTATGTATAATTGCTGCAAATATGTAAATAGAGATTTTATGTCTGGTTTGGACTATTTTTTACAGCCCCCTTGAAATGACCCCTTCTGAGCCCCCTGATAAAAAACAAAAGTGATTTCTTTCTATTCTCTCACTTCTCCCATAAAATGTTCAAAGGGGCTTATTTTAAGGGGGCTCATTGGCTTATGCAGTCCTTTGTCAATGTTTCTCTGGGTGCAAGTATATTTTTCGTTCTACCACCGCCTGGATTCTAACTAGAGGTGGGAAGAACCGAGAAAGATAGTATTTAAATAAACATTAAGAATCACGCTTGTCACCTATGTTAGGTGGTAAGTGAATGTCCCGCGAAGAAGTTATCATGTCAGGTCGCCGGCTTTCAAGTCCGGATGACGCCTTTGTACTGTTTATTAAAAAGACTGTTTTCTCAACAATTTGAATTTTAGAGGTTAATGATTGTATATATTTGATAATCTTTGACAACAATCTATGGCTTTCTAGCTACTGGGTCCGTGTGTTGGTAGAAGATGCCCATTTTAAAAATAGGCTTTGGGCGGGCGCCCAGGGGCCATGCTGGTATTATTTCTCTACCAATTTGGTTGCCCGTCGCAAATCAACGTCGACGCGATCTCACCTGCCCAGTTAATTGCGTTGGTTTATATGCTTAAAACTTGGTTCTTTTACGCTCAATACTTCAATTGGGCAGCTAGATTTACACAATGAGGCAGCTGTTTAATTGAATCTTTCTTATTTTTATTCGTCCGTTCGTCGACTATTTAATCATTTTTACAAGACAGTTCTTGCACACACCCACACACAACTAATTAATCATATATTACACAGTTGTTAACGACGACTAGTTTTATTAACAGCTCCAAAATGGAAAAGATAGTGATCATGCATAGATGGTATCATGGTGATGATCTAGAAATCAAGTTGGACTAGGGACATGAGTATATTATGGTATTATCTAGCTAGCTTTGAGAAAAAAAAGGCATGATATAAGCAATACCAGCAAATCGTAAGCAATCCGAGCAGTAAAAACGCACAGACGAGTCGACGACCAAAAAAGCCACCAACGAAAATTCACATAATAAGATTTCAGAAGTGCAAATGAATCAAATAGCAACCCATGCAAAAGACATCTCTTCATCTCCAATGCCACAAGCTTCAACCTATTTAATTAATACGACAAGAGCAATACAAGGAATCAAACAGAGCAAGACGGATGATTTTCCCTAGCACATGTTATGTTGGGTGATGAAGAATGAAAGGCCGGATTGCTCTGTTTGTGTTGTGTTTGATTCATCTGCATTTTTGAAATGTTAATACTTACATTTTTTAATTTTGTGATAGGCCTACTTAGTTCAAGTACGATACGGTCCACGGGCAATGGAAACAGCACGAGCTGAAGGTTGAGGACTACAAGACACTGCATTTTGGTGAGAAGCCAGTAACTGTTTATGGTGTCAGGGAAGGAAATGCGTCGTCTATACCGAGTTATTGAAGTTTGCAGTTGAATGGGGAGGATTCTAATCCCACGATGCAGCGGAGAAGGTGAGGAGGCGTCCTGTCAAGATGCCGAACCGGCGCCACTGAGGTTGAGGTTTTCCAGTTTTTGCTGCGAAGCAAATGTTTGTCGGATGTTGTGTGTCGCATCGTGATGTTATGGAGCTCATGGAGTGGTTCTCGGCGTATTGGAAGCTTGCTCTTGGTTTCTTGAGGTGGGCTGCGTCGCAACCTGGTTGCGAGATCACTGTTGAAGCCTATGATAAGATGGTTGATGGGTTGGGGAAGATGAGGCAGGCTGAGCGGATGTGGAAGATGGTGCACGAGATGCTTGAGAAGGGTACTGTTAGGCTTGGAACTTTTGCCAAGAGCATGAGGCGGCTTGCAGGTTGTCGGCGGTATGAGGATGCCGTCAAGGTGTTTGATGATTAGGGTGAGTATGGTTTCAGAAAGGATGTTGTATCTATGAATTTGTTGCTTGACATTCTGTGCAAAGAAGGAAGAGTGGAACGTGGTCGTGAGCTTTATTTGGAGCTCAAGCAACATATTGCTCCCAATACTCACACCTTCACCATTCTCATTCATGGCTGGTGCAAAATTGGTAGGATTGAGGAGGCGCAGTGGACTGGGCTTGAGATGAGTGGCCTCGGTTTTCGACCTTGTGTTGTTGTTTATTCTATTATGCGTCGGGGGTACTGCAAGCAGTCCAATTCCGGTAAGGCTTTTGAGCTTCTTGATGACATGCGAGCTAATGGGGTTCCTTCTAATGTGGTTACATATGCATCTATGATACACTCACTTGCAAGCGAAGATCGGATAAATGAAGCTTTTGAAGTTTTTGAGATGATGCAAAGAGATGGATGTCAGCTTGATACAATCTTCTATAGCACCTTCGTTCATGTGCTAGGGAAGGCGAAAATGGCTGACTAGGCTGCCATGTTTTGTCGGTGGAAATGCCGAACAAGGTGTTATGCCCAATGTGTCTACATACAACAATGTGGTGTCTGTGTTTTGTTTCCACTCCCGAGAAAAGGATGCAGTCGGGGTTTTGAGAGAGATGGAGAACTCCATAAACTTAAAGCCTGATCTTCTGACCTACCATCCATTGCTCAAAATGTGCTTTAACATTGGGCAAGACGGATGATTTCTTGAGAAAAATGTTGGATGGCATGATGAACAAGCATCATGTTAGTTTCGATCTTGATACTTACATGCTTTTGATTCATGGCCTTTGTCATGCTGGAAAAGTCGATTGGGCTCATCAGTTGTTTATAGAAATGATTGGACAAGACATAACACCCAAGTATAAGCATGCCGCTTGCTTTTCAAAGAAGCAGAGGACAAGTATATGGTTAAAGACTTTCATGGAACAAATGAAAGTTTCCTTGAGATAGTTGGGATTCTTGATCTATTTGCTGATAATTTTGATCATAACTTTTCAGCGCGCCATATTTAACAGTGCGTGCATCAAATCTACCTCTTTATGTCCATGGGCGTTTTGGGTGGTGTTTTTTTCAACCATTCAACCTCTTCGTTCGGTATAATGTAGAACCACTTACGTGTTTGCTACCTTCATTTTGTCGGTATGGAAGCATGTCTGAAACATATAATTTTTCTTGGGATGTTTAGAATTCATGTTATCTATTGTGAATGAAAGCGAACACATAAATACCCTGTTCAGGAGATTTGTTCATCTGTTACTTGTTTGTCCGTGTCTTACTTCTGAAACAAATAGATGGATGGATCAAAATCATGTCCAGTCTACTTGGTTCCAAGTTATCAATGAGCTGTGCTAGGACAATGTGTAACATATTCCCCACATTTTATGTCTCGCACCACTCTTAAAAGTGACTACATTTTCCATGAATTTGCTTTTGTTACGCTTCGCCTTTTGTTCGGGTTGTTGATTTCCTCTTCTTGAACTTTTTTGGCGTCCTATTTTTGTGTTTAACATGATTAGATTGTAGTCGAAAGGTAATGATGTCCGACGACTAAAACGCTGCACTGCCTGGTTTCATCAAATCTGTAGTGTAATGCAAAACTCTTGATTCTTTAACTGTAGCTTAGAGATTAGGAATCTGGAGTCCTCGCTAATGCTAATAACATGAAGGTTTGACAATGAATTTGTATTTTGGCAGGTCATTTGATATGTATACGATGTTCGACAAACGTATCAGGTCTGAATCAAAGTTCACTACGCTCAGAGTGATGGTGATGGCCGAAACGTTATTTGGTACCTGTGATTAGTTCAGTTCATTTTTCATTCAGCGGATCAGAACTAATCAGTTCAGTTTTCATTCAGCTGGATCAGAACGTCATCGTTCCACATGGGGAGCTCAATTATATGATGCGAGGCCATGCCAGACACTGGGCTCAATTACTGTTTTAGCGATGGTTCTGAACCTTTTGGCAACCACACAAAGGTCCTCTTATGGTGATGGCATACCGACGTGAAAGAGCATCAAGAATTCAAACATCTTATCCACGGCGAGCACCGTATAAGTTAATTTTTGAAAAAATATTAAAATATTTTTTTATTATTAAATATTTTTAAAGAATAATAAAAATAATTATTTGTTATATTTAAAAAATTAAATAAATATAAATGGTAACATAAAGGTCTAAATTATTTATCTAAGTTATAACCAATTATATTTTATGAATTCTGATTATAATTTTGGTTGAAAAGATTTGTTAATAGGAGGGTATTATTTGTTAAAAATTTTGTTGTTGTTAAGGTCGAATTATTTACCATTATTTTTTCAGATAATTTATTAATTTAAAAACAATAATTAAAGTCGTGCTTAAAAAATAAGGAAGAATGTAGATTAGGTGCAATAAGGTTATGTAGACCGGGGAATTGAGCTCCACGGCAATAACGTGCTATGGTCTTGACATAATGAAGAATAGTAAGGCGGGAAGAGAATACAGAAACGTAAAGATGTAGCAGCTGGGAATTTAAAGAAGACTTGATAGTAAAAGAAGGCGAGATGCGACTGTATAATCCTGGAAGAAGCTCATGCAAATGCAAGCATATGAAAGCAGGTAAGAGATGAAGTGGAATAACCAGCCAGAGAATAATGATACGCCTTTATTGTGAGAATTGATCTCAGAATTAGCCTTCAACTGAAAATAAACAGTGATAGAGACACGAGTTATCCATTAGAATTATGCTCGAATTTTCAATACAAAAGTCCTTATCTGTCCAATTTCATCCATGCTTCTGACCTGAGCGAAAAGAGGTACGGATCATGATAATTCATGCTTTCTGCATACTCAGCCATGTGAGCAAGGAGAAAAAGTTGTGTGAAGTGTGAAGAAAGTGTAAAAAGAGCTGCAACAGGAACAGCACAGTGGAGTTGGTAGGGATGGGGGTCTGTACCTGAATCAGTGGCAGACAACAGGACTAATCCATCTCAGGCTCGTTGGTCTCCCTTATCTCTTGAATACCCATTGTCAATTTTGAAAGTGGCCATCCTTTTGATCGAGTTTGCTCTCCATCTGCTGATCAGACAGACGGATATACTCCATGAACGTTTCATTGGGTCGACTGACAATGGAAGACGCTTAATGGGGGCTCATGAACTACGTAAAAGCTTCGATCTTTGATGGCAACAGACATGTTTGTGGCGGCAATCTTTAGGTTTGGAAGGTATGGAAAAGAGTAGTGAAATAATGGAGGTGGGGTGAAGGAATAGGAAAGTCTCGTGACTTGTTCCCCGATCAACTCACATCACCATTACCACACTCAGCAAAAGTTGAAGCCTCGCTTTTTCTGGAGTGCTCTTTCTTACAAATTATTGCCTGCATTATTTCATTTTATATGTTTTTTGCAGATGATCTCATGCTTGGCGGGCTTTATTGGAAGATAAAGACTACTCCATTTTGTTTTTCTTTTCTGGGCAGCTCCATAAAAAACTGTAGTGGCTACATATGGTTGGATATTGTCTTGAGAAGATTTTTTTTGCGCGAGAAGAATTGAAGATTCTCTTTGACAAGCGTATGCTTGTTCCTTGTATGCCATGCTTGTGTATTCCCCTGTTCCAGTAGCAGAATGTGTGACAATCAACGCGCACTTTTCTCAGAAAAAAGAAAGACACGTTTCATCATTATCCCAATAGATCGACTGGTAAAGCCAAACGATGGAATCTTGCTTTTTCAGATTGTCGTATCCTTTCTTTTTCATGTGTGCAGCCTAGTATACATAGACCCACCTCCTTCCCGACTCTTTCTACGTCCTATCACTCAACTTCCGTTGGAGTTACACCATGCGGTCTCCCCGCAAACGTAATGAACTTCTTGATGCTCTATACTTGTCTCTCTGCACGAACTTGTGATATTGATATGGAATTGTTACTGGTTTTTGAGCTATGGATTGTGACCGGTGATGGTGCCCTGATTGTTCATGTTGTTACCAGTGGACTAGCTTCAGTCTGATTAATTAATTTTGAAGGCTAGCTAATATCAATTTCATGGTTTCGTGTGAATATGTGTGTTTGTTCTTCTTGCTGTTGTGAGCTGGACCTGTTACTACCTTTGATGATTTCGACAGGATTAATGGTGCTGCAACTGACCCTATTTTGATGTCTGAATCTGCTACTAATTGTCTTTCTTGGTTATTCGGTAGTTGACTTCTATCTGCTACGAAGCCTTTGATTCAACATATTCTTGAAGGTTCAAAACAAGATTTCCTACCAAAACTCAATGCCTTCTAGCTGCCTTTCATGCCTGATCAGTATTATCATGATTTCATTCGTAGATATGATTAATTTGCTCTTAGTGCTGCTGTAGCTGACTTCAAAGAGGACATCAAATCAAACAAAGTAGCCATTTTTATCTCTGAACTGCTTCTAGTCTTTCATGGTTGATCCATATTATCATGATTTCATTCAAAAATGTTATTTTGTTCTCGAAGATTTGAGCATGACATCGAAAGCCATACAAAAGTGACCATTTTGATTGATTTATGGGTCGTCGTCCTTACCTCATGCTGCAGCAGGTAGCCATGGTGTAGCCTCAAGCACAGCATCGAAAATGGCGTCGTACGTCCCGCTCCGGTGGGAGAGCACCGGCGACCAGTGGTGGTATGCGTCGCCGGTGGATCTCGCCGCCGCGAGCGGCCACTACGACCTCGTCCGGGAGCTGCTCCGGCTCGACCCCAACAACCTCATCCGCCTCACCTCCCTCCGCCGCATCCGCCGCCTCGAGTCCGTCTGGGACGACGACGCCGGAGCCGCCCCCTCCGACGCCGCCTCTTGCCGCTCCGCCGTCGCCCGCCGCCTCCTCCTCGATTGCGACGCCCACCGCGGCCGCAACGCGCTGGTCCGCGCCGGCTACGGCGGGTGGCTGCTCTACACAGCCGCCTCCGCCGCCGACCTCGCCTTCGTCCGGGAGATACTGGAAAGAGACCCGCTTTTGGCGTTTGGGGAGGGCGAGTATGGCGTCACTGACATCCTCTATGGGGCCGCGAGGGGGAGGTGCTTGGAGGTGTTCATGGTCGTGTATGATCATGCTGCTACTAGAGGGGGGAGGAGGTGATGATGCTTCTCCCCCTCCTCCTCCTGGTTTTAGTTGGGAGATGAGGAACAGAGCTGTTCATGCAGCAGCTAGAGGTGGCAGCTGGGAGATCTTGAAGGAGCTGATTGGGGATTGCTCTGATATCTTGGCTTATAGGGATGTTCATGGATCCACTGTGTTGCATGCGGCATCTGGAAGGGGACAGGTTGAGGTAGGTTGTTTTCTTCATTGAAAATTCTTATTTTCGTCTTTGTTCATTGAGTTTGGTTGATAGTAATTCATGCTTCTTTCTAACTTTTAGTCCCTGGTTAGATTAGGAGTAGTTCTAGTGTGTTGGTTTGATTTGATTGCTATCCATTGTTTTGGGTCTTTCCCAGACAGCTTAGTTAGATAGAATCCTTTGTATGGCTCTGGTTGTTCTTTGTGTTCTGTTCTTGTGATTTTTGTATCTGCCATTTTTTTTCTGAACTGTACTACCATCTCCAGTTCAGCTAAACCCTTGTAGATAAGGAGATGGTGCTTGTAGTTTCATACGAATAATGATATTTTTTGGGTATCTTCTTTGTAAATGACAAACTTTTTCTTACTCCCAGTTTTAGCCCTTGTAAATATAGAGTGCAGCTTAAGTGGTGGTAACATAAGAGTCCTTTTATGGCTCTCGTTCTTGAAGTTTTTATGATCTGTTATTGACGTTTTAACTTCTTCCACTTTTCTTTTGCTATACATTCAGTAAGCTCAAAATTTGTAGGATCAAGTAATGATGTTATGTTGCTCTGAGTTTTAGTCATATTTTGGATCATGCTTAGCCAGTAAGGTTGGTAAGGACTAAAATCTAGCTATCATATGTAGGTGGTAAAGGGTTTGGTTGGCTCATATGACATTGTCACTTCCATGGACAATCGGGGCAACACCTCGTTGCATGTTGCAGCCTACCGAGGTCATGCTCTAGTGGTAGAGGCTCTGATTCTTGCAGATCCAACTTCGATTTGTCTGACAAATAATGCGGGGGACACCTTCCTCCATATGGCAGTGATTGGTTTCAGGTCTCCTGGGTTTAGAAGAGTGGACAGGCAGATTGAGCTGATGAACAAGTTGGTTTGTGGGCATTCTGTATACTTGCAACATATTATCAACTCCAGAAACAATGATGGAAGAACTGCTCTGCATATAGCAGTTCTTGGGAATATTCAATCCAACCTGGTCCAGCTTCTCATGTCCGTTCCTTCCATCGATCTCAATATCCGTGATATTGAGGGAATGACTGCACTTGATATTCTGAGTCGCCGTCCAAAGTCTGCGTCATTGAGTATACTAATTAAGCAGCTCATCTCAGCCGGAGGAATGTCAAACACACAGGACTATATGTCTCGAAGTGCGGTTGTCACTCTCCTTAGGATGCAAGGTATTGGCTGCAGTCCTGGTACTTCCTTTCGAATCCCGGACTCGGAGATTTTCTTGCACAGTGGGATTGAGAATGTACCAGAGATTAGTTGTGATAGAGGCAGTGCAAGGCCGAGTTCTTGTTCAAGCACTGGCTTTTGTGAGGCAAGTCAAGGAGACAATAACAAGGTTCACCATAATCTTTCAGGGGTTAAGAAACCCAGTCCAATTAACAATGCTAAAAGAAAGCTCAAAATTCTACTTGGATGGTCTCGATATAGAATGAAGAAGGTCGATCAGAAATCTGCGGACCCAGGTGTAAAAATAGTTGAAACAGAACCTCCGGATCCATACAAAAGGCTGAGTAATTTTAGCAAAAAACCTACCTCACTGAGGGAGAGGTTTGCAAAGCCTTCTTCACTTCCAAATAACAAGAGACCCCTGTCGGTAAGAAGCACCGCGCCAAGTCCGACAGCCAAGAAGAAATTTGCAGCAGGTCTTGTGCATGGTGTCATCCAAGCCATACCGCAGTTGGCATTTTCATCCCATAATTCTCCTTCTTGCTCTTTCTCTAGATCTCCGTTATCATCTCCGCCCTCTGAACCGGAGAAGCAGAAGGGCAGCATGCCAATTGGAGAACCATCTAAGCCACCTGGTCATGAACGTTCCTCCTCAGACGTGTGCAGACTGATGAACCAGTATTTCTGCTTTGAGCTCAAGGATTGTCCTTGGACAATGTTGATGGTGGGCAGAACTTTGGCAGAGCCTACGAGCAGTCTGTTCTTTTAATGGTTTGATCACGAACTGGATAAATACTTAGAAGTTGGATTGAAATGGCATGTAAGGTTTGAATGTTGTTGATGTGAATAGGTGCTTGTGTGATATTAGCCGAGTGTGTCTTAACTGTATAAGCTCAAATGTCCTGGAACCTTACTAATTATGCGTCTGTACAAGAGAGGTTTCTGAGGTTTGTGTTGTCTTGTATAGATAATCATGTATTCTGCGTATAGTTCGACTTTGTATTTCATTATGTAAAAACTATGATTTTTATTACAAGACTCGAACCTAAATATTATGAAATAAATATGGATGAACCGATATGGTTGGTTATCAAGTCGACCGGTCATAATTCGACTTAAGGTCACCTAGAAAATACCTATTCATGAATGGATGATGGGGTGTGAGAATTTAATGAAAGGGTCGTTGAACCTAGGAAATATCAATGGATGATGGGGTATGAGAATTTAATGAAGGGGCTCGTTGAACCTAGGAAATACCAATGGATGATGGGGTATGAGAATTTAATGGAGGGAATGGTATTCATGAATGGATGATGGGGTGTGCGAATTTAATAAAGAGGCTCGTTGAACCTAGGAAATACTAATGGATGATGGTGTATGAGAATTTAATGGAGGGAATGGTTGAAGTGTATATATATGCAGGAGATTTCCTAATGGATGATGGGGTATGAGAATTTAATGGAGGGAATGGTTGAAGTGTATATATATGCAGGAGGAGGGAGTATTTCATCCCTCATTTCTGTCCTAAGTGACATCCCCATTACTGTGTGAGTATTTCATCCCTCATCTTATTTGTTTCCATTAGGATTCTTGCATGCAAGGCTTGTTGAAGATGCCTTGTTTCCATTAGGATTCTTGCATGCAAGGTTTGTTGAAGATGCCTTGCCAAATTGTTAGATCTTCAACATCTTATGCATGGGGTTCTTATCGATTGCTTAGTTGTTTTGTAAATGGACATGTTAATAATTAAATTATCAATTAGATAATGGGGATTTGGATGAGGATAATTAATAATTAATTATCATTAGAATTGCTGAAAAATTTAATAAGGAATGAAGACTAACATGAACTAATTATATCATTTAAAATTGATATTATATTAGTCGTGTAAGTTGCATGCAGGTTCATGCAAAATAAAATTATACTAATGTATAATTTTATGCCCTCATTCAGATTAGGGTTCACTAGGTAGAACATCGTACTTTCCTTGTTGGTAGCCTAGGTCGGCCTGAGCCCAGATTCGACTACCATGTACCGAGTGCAACTGGGGTCAAAGAATTGACTCAGTCCGACACGGGGTCGTATTATGTGCGTAAATTATGTAATGCATCGACATTGTTTTGGAGTAGTGATAGCTGCCCCATAAAAAGGCTACGACCGGGGTGAGTGAGTCACAACACTAGAGTGCAGTGATAGCCTCCCCATAAAAAGGCTACGGCCGGGGTGTGTGAGGCACTGACACTAGAATTGGCAGTGAGAGCTTACCCCACAAACGGGGCCTAGCAATCACCTGAGTGCAGTGATAGCCTCCCCATAAAAACGCTACGGCCGGGGTGTGTGAGGCACTGGTACTAGAGTTGGCAGTGAGAGCTTCCCCACAAACGGGGCGTAGCATTC
This sequence comes from Piper betle, assembly GCA_033002965.1. Lineage (NCBI taxonomy): Eukaryota > Viridiplantae > Streptophyta > Magnoliopsida > Piperales > Piperaceae > Piper > Piper betle. The sequence continues at coordinate 27,245 of JAURVB010002127.1, forward strand.
ACCTGAGTGTAGTGATAGCCTCCCCATAAAAAGGCTACGGCCGGGGTGTGCAAGGCAGTGGCACTAGAGTACAGTGATAGCCTCCCCATAAAAAGGCTACGGTCGGGAGTGCGAGGCATTTACACTAGAATTGGTAACGTAGGAGACATCTCTATTTTTCCCCCGGGGGATCTTTAGAATTACCACTGCTTAGCTTTCAATTCGCCTCTGACCATCAAATGAAATGTGAATAACTCGTCCTCCTCTCTTTGAAACAAGGGGCGCTTCCGGCTCTGTCCGTGCTTCAAACAATTTTGTCTTCTCCATATTACCATATCTCTAGAGTCAATAATTTGATATGAGGAACTACTGAACTCAATCACTTGCTGCCGTTACTCTTCAGTTTTCTGTTGAGGTCTATCCCGTAGAGGTACTCAAATTGGATCAGTGATCGATTTCTAAAACAAATAGGAATAAGTTTGAAAGGGCCAATATAGTTAGGGTCAAATCCATCATAGAAAGATTTGATTCCAATTGATTTGGACACAGAGAGGGATCAAATGGTATAGTTCATTTCTTGGTAACTTGGAGGATTACAAGCATGACTATTGCTTTCCAATTGGCTGTTTTTGCATTAATTGCAACTTCGTTAATCTTAGTGATTGGTGTACCCGTTGTATTTACTTCTCCTGATGGTTGGTCAAGTAATAAAAATATTGTATTTTCAGGTACAACCAGGGCATGGAGTAAAATAAATATGAGGACTCTTTTTATTATTTATTTGAGAAATAAGTGTGGTTACTGGGAAACGGTTTAAGACTGTGGGATCTTTATATATGTTTTTGTTAAATAAAAATGTTGACATATTTGCTTAATTGTGAATAACACATGACCAGGTAGGCCCACAATGTTGTGACAAATGGCCGGGTTGTTACACATCAGCTTATTATTCATGAACTAATCTATATTCTATTGCTCTTCATCAAATCTCAACTCTCTCGTCTTCAATTCTTCTTTCTCCACTATTTTCATCCCCGTTTTCACAAATTCTACTCAGGTTATAGACAATGATTGTAAGAGTGACCAAAAACCAGAAAGGATTAAGTATTATTGCCATGAAAAAAAAAGTTCAAGCAAGCCCTTCACATGTGTGGGACTGGTGGAGGGATTTTATGACATTTTTTTACTTCTTCTCCTCTCAAGGTAACATGATACATTCCTCAAGATCAGCTCCCTTTTTCAGAAAGAACTAGAATAATTACTGACGCAATGGAGATGAAAGAAACAAAAAATATTTTACAACCACATTCATTAAAAATTATTTTTTTTAATGGATGGCCATTGGGTTTTTGAAATAATATTAAAAGAATCATAAATTTGAGACATGATTAAATAAAAATAATTTAATTACTCAAATACACAAAAAAATTATTTTTTAGACTTCAATAGAACAAATATCATAAATTAAAAAAGTATATATAAAATGGAAATTATAAAAGAAGTTGAAGAGGTTTTTTTCTTAAAAAAAGGATTACTGAAGGAATGAATTATAAATGATAAGAAAGTGCATTTGGAAAAAAAGATAATAAAAAAATGACAAAGATAAATTGAAAACATTAATATACAAAAAATGAAAAATATTTTTTTTACATAGATAATAAGAAAATTCATTACTTAAATTAATAAAAAAATCCTTTTTAAGAAGAAACAACATGAAACAAATACAACGAAAATTTTTTATGGATGGATCTTAAGAATCAAAGGAATATGTTTATCTTTTTTTCAATAAGCTATCATTAATAAATTAAGAGGGTGATCATTAAAAAAAGGATGCATAAGAAAATATTTGGGGGAAAATCAGAATTTATAAATAAATTTTTAGATAAAAAAAAGATGCAACTTCTAGATATAACCTTTTTGAAAATCGGAAACAAGAGATACGTTCATAAGATCTCTATTAAGAAGATATCTTTATATAATAGACATATCTCGTAAGATTATCTATTTCCAAACTTGGAAGTAACAAGACACATCCCTTAATTGCATCCAACTTAGAAATAAGAAGAGAGCCCAGTTGGGGTAAAATCTGAGAAAAAAAATTCTTCCTCTTGTTATAATTAGAGTATTATATTATAAATTTTTATTAGGAGGTTTGCCTCAAAAAAAAGTTTAAGTAAATATCTTCTTCACCATTTTTTTAGCACCTCCGTCTCTGAAAAAAAAAGGACAAACCAAGCAAGTTCAAGATGGGGATGTCAAGCCATAAGATATCAAACAACACTACTGTACCTGAAAGGGATGGAGTTGAAACTTCTTTGCCAACCTCAGACTTGCCCAGAAGAAAAGAAGAGGAAATTCACATTCGGTGTAGCCATTAAATGTCTGGAGTCAAGAACATGCTTCACTCTTCTTTCTTTCCTTTTTTCTTTCTCACCTCATAGTCACTGTCTTCCTTTTTCATTTTTTTTAAAAGGATTTGCTAGTTTGCTTGGTAAAGTACTTGAACATGTTCAACTGGGGCTTGCCTTTTCAAACCCACAACAAGCTGGGATCTCCTATGTACTATGTGGGAGTTTGATATTATGAACATAACCAGAGACCTGGTTTACATTCAGCCGAAAGAAACAAAGCCAATTTTATGATTTCTGGTTTCTTTTTAGTTTGAACAGGTTAGCGGTCTAAAACTCACCCCATTTATCCTTTCTCTGAAGCATGGCGTTTTCCCTAGTCATCGATACCCAATACCTAATATTTTAGTGTCTCTGAATCTGTATTTAACATCTCAACTTCAACAGCTGTGAGTCAAGACTGTATCCATGCTATCAATCATTTGTAGTTTTATTATCATCTCTTCTAACTGGTTTTGACTTAAAAGCATCATTTGTGGCAGAAGAAAAGGATGATAGCCCACAAAACCTTAGAATAAAGAAATCCTTTTGTGATGCGTATGCCACAGTTAATGCCATGATTCGCCATCAGAAGTGTTGACTTGTTCTGATAGGGAAAACTATATAGCTAGCACACCATGTTCTACGAAATATGATCATTAGAAAACTTACTATATGTTCGTGAAGCACATGACGGATCATGTTTGCTGTTATAACTTACAAGTTCAACTTTTTTCATATGATAGCAACTTGGTTGGGAGGAAGATTTAGCTGATCCCTGGTTATGTTGCTAATGCATGTTTCTCAGAGAGAGGAGAAGTCGGAGAAGCAGAAAGTTATTGATGAGTGGCTCCCGATCACTTCCTCAAGGAACGCAAAATGGTGGTATTCGGCTTTCCACAATGTCACCGCCATGGTTGGCGAAGGCGTGCTCAGCCTGCCTTATGCTATGTCAGAACTAGGATGGTATTTAATTTCTTCTTCTTCTTCTTCTTCTTCTTTTAATTTCATGTAATAAGAGCTGAGATTGGCACTAATGATGAGGTTAGCCATGAATTCTGATTGATTCTTCCTTGTATGTTGCTTTTACTGGGGGCCTGGCATTGCTGTATTGATCATATCATGGATCGTCACATTGTAGACCTGTGGCAGATGGTTGAGATGAGATGGTTCCTGGGAAGAGATTTGATACCATGAGCTGGGCCATCGTGCCTTTGGGGAGAAGCTTGGATTATGGATCGTTGTTCCTCAACCATTGGTGGTGGAAGTTGGAGTGAACATTGTGTACATGGTCACAGGTGAGAAGTCTCTGAAGTAATTCCATGTCAGTTTGCTTCACCTGCAAACCAATCAAGACCACTTACTTCATCATGATATTTGCCTCTGTGCACTTTGTTCTCTTCCAGCTCCCCAACTTCAACTCCATTTCTGGAGTTTACTTGGCTACTGCAGTTATGTCTCTTAGGTATGTCACATTTGATACATATGTAGACGCATCTATAAAAATTGTTTTTGCAAATAACAATTGTTCTAATGGAATAAAATCTTTCACAGTTACTCTACCATAGCCTGGGGAGCCTCAGTTGACAAGGGGAAGCAACCTGATGCTGATTATGGCTGCAAAGCTGCAAGCACAGCTGGGACAGTGTTCAATTTCTTAAGTGCACTGGTAGATGTGGCCTTTGCCTATGCTGGTCACAATGTCGTATTGGAGATCCAAGCCACAATTCCATCTTCTCCAGAGAAGCCATCCAAGAAACCATTGTGGAAGGGAGTGATCGTTGCTTATTTAATTGTAGCTCTCTGCTACTTCCCTGTTGCCTTGGTTGGCTATTGGGCATTTGGAAACAAGATTGATGACAATATTCTCCTCACCTTGGAGAGACCCAAGTGGTTGATTGCGGCACCTAACACGATGGTGGTGGTTCACGTCATTGGGAGTTATCAGGTCAACATTCTCAAATCTCTTTGCCCGTGTTACAGACTTAAGTTGGCTGTATTTCTTTGTTTTGATCTAACTCTAAATTTCCAATGGGATGCAGATCTATGCCATTCCGGTTTTTGACATGATAGAAACTGTTTCGGTGAAGAAACTGTGTAGTTCTTGCTTCTCATGCTAGTAGTGTTTAATTTGCAGCATTCACCATGTTTATTGGTATAACCTTCCCTTTCTTCGGCGGGCTACTTGGGTTCTTTGGAGGCTTTGCTGTTGCACCAACTGCCTACTTTGTAAGCAATGCCTCTCCATGTTTGTAGGCACAATCACTTGTTTTTTGGTTTGCAACATTACAATAAACTTCACTTTTATTTTCTTTGCCAGTTGCCTCATCATGTGGCTGGCAATTTACAAGGCGAGGAGATATAGTTTGTCTTGGTTAACAAACTGGGTATTTTTAACAAACTTAATTTTTGCATTAGAAGTTGAAACAGAAAATATAATTACACAAATCTAGGGTTTGTGACCATTTTTTCAGATTTGCATCATACTGGGAGTTCTATTGATGCTAGTATCACCCATAGGCGGATTAAGGCAAATCATCATCGAAGCAAAAGCCTACAAGTTTTACTTGTAAAAGCCTTCTTAGCATAGAACGTTGATTATGGAATGGCCTGTGATGTGTAAATTATAACACAAGTGCACGTGTTGAATCAAGTAATAAAAGTGATAAGAAAGTATTGTCCCACAATGAATTATTACTAGAAGTTTTCAATTACCAAAATTAATTTAATTAATTATACTTAAATAAAAATAAATTCATAAAGTAATTAAATTATGGATTAAGACTAAATTAATCTAAAACACAATATTAAATCAAATATTAACTTCAAGACGATAAACTTAGGATTTTCAATTTCACCTAATGCTCTATATGATTAAAACTATAACTTCTATTTATGAATTGCACAATTGGATCACCAACCAAATGAATTAATTATTTACAACATCTCTCGATTTCCATAAACTTATCAATTACACTCAACTTCTATATCTCTATAAAATTATATATGCAAAATAATACTTTAAGTTTTACCCTTAATAATTACCGATGACATATGGGCATATCTCTGTATTACATTTAAATCGCCTAAAACAGATAAACAAAGATTATTTTATTCAATGATAAATTTAATCTTTTTATCTTTAGACAAGATCAAATTTCTAGATATAACAATAAGTGGTCAGTCTAATAATGACATTAAGAACGGAATAAAATAGATGATTCAACATCACCATCACATAGATAAAAATTAATAACCTTTATTAATCTATGCACTAAGTATCATTAAAAATCCTAGAAAAAATTCTACTCATTGAAAATCCTAGAAATTCATATGTGATATAAAAGACATCATTTAATTACCAAGAAAACTAAATCAAAATAAGAAAAACTCTTTTTCAGAAAACATTTTTTCTTCTAATCCAACTTCTCTATTTTCCTTCTTGTCTTTCGTGCCATCACATTAATGTCTAATGTTGTTCCTTTTTTCTTTCCTTTAAGACCCTAATCAAGTTTATAACTAATCCACCCAAATATTTCAAGTGGGGTCCACTAAGATCTCCAGAAATGCTTAAAAGTTATTTTCCATCGCCAATGCTCAAGCGCTCTAAATCCAGGTGCTCGAGTGTTCTTCTCTCAGCTATAAAATTTCTCTCTTAGTTACATTTTCCAAGTTATGCATTTTGACCCAATTTCACCCCAAATTCAATCCGGATTATTTTCTAACTCTTATACCCTACTAGAATAACTTTAATTAGTATTTTTTTCACCAAAATCATAATAATTTCTTACATTATTAATAATATCTAATAAAATTTTAAATTATTAAATTGAGATAAAAATTACTCGAAACATGACAAAAACTCAATATAAAATGCAAAGTATAATAACTCTTTTACCGAGCTATCAGCTTGTTACTATGTTGAACGAATACAGCAAAGCAAAATTTCTTACTCTTCATTAGAGAAGAAGAAACAAAGCCCAGATTAGGCAACATTCAGAGTTCTGAAAGAACCAGTTGACAGTCTCATGTAACTTTGCTAGCAGCCTTCCAGTTCAACCTTGTATGCCATTCTCGCTTCAATTCAACAATTGCATATAGAAGATTGAGCATTTGCTTCAAAGTTTACTCTATACCTTCTCAACTTGGGAAAAGAAAGCACATAGCCATACACTGGTATTCTGGCTATTCTACACGGAACCGTCCACCAAGAAGGTGCAAGACTAATATTATTTGCGTAGTATTCATATGATGGTAAAACTCTTTAAAAAAACTAAATGATCGATATGATTCCACAAAATTTTCGAGTCAGTAGCAACATGAGAAAAAAACGAAGCTACATGTATTACCTATATCTTCTTCAAAGTGCAAGAAGATGAATCATACAATTGATGTAATGAACAAAGTTCTATCAGTAAATACAGCATGCACTGATGTTTCTAAACAATTGGCAATGGACCAGGCTACATCAAAAATCCTCTATAACTATGGAATGTAAACAATTGATTCGTTCAAAAAATACCAATATGTAAACTATTTTCTCCGTCAATCCTTCTTTCCTGATCTGCTACTTCTCTCTTGGAACAACTCGAGCCACAAGTTTAAGATCCATAAAATACTGCCAGAGATTGCACCAACAATTACAACCATCTAAGAGATCCACATCCACCTCGGAATTACACGGTCTGCTTCTCCACTAAGAAAAAACAAACCCATCTTGTACACAAAGACTGGGCCAGCAAATCCTCTAACTAGAGTATTGAGAGAGTAAAAGAAGGGATACAAAACGCCATACACCTTTGCAGCCATACGTGAATTAGCCCTTCTACTGTTAGCAAGAGTCCATGTGTTCTGACAGAAGCTCGTCACTTCAGCAAGAATTAGAAGAACGAGAAGTGCAAATGCACCATGGGTTACAACATAACAACAAGTGATAAATACAAATAAGGTTGCTAAATGGTGGCCAATGAAGAGAACATCTGAAGGGCAAAATATGAAGTAATGAAGGAGATCGGCCAGAAAATAAGATATGCTTAAGTCCAAGACCAAATTCTGGAAACTGGTGTTTAGAGTAGCAAACCCACTTTGAGGATAGGCCATAATGGATGAAAAAGCCATAATGGCCGCAGGAGTTCCATGAGCAAATGACATGAAGCAGCTTGAGTCTTCAGGTCTGCACTTGGGGCTAGAATTGCAGAAAACAACGAAGTTGCCAAATAGATAGAAAAAGATGAAAACGGGCAAGAAAGTGGGGATGTAAGAGTAAGACGAGCTAGAAGCAATGCCTTCCATGGTGGATAGATAAGTGAAATCCTAATGTTGAAGCCGGAGACCTAACAGAACATCTCTGCATCAAGGAAAAACAGCACAAAGATCAGGAGTATGAAATCACTCAAAGAAATAGTTCTATCCATGGTTTAAATAGTCATATAGCTCACATACTACAACGGATGTTCAGGTGATAAATTTGCAAACAATCCATCTAACTATAACTTACACTTGGAATATTTATCTTTGTTTAGCTCTAGCACTGAAGATGAAAGAATTAGACATAATAACAATGATAGGTCTTCTTTCATATGTGAGAGAAACGCAACATGGTGCATTCCATTACAAACCAGCTACACATGCCAATCAAATGCCAATTATAGCAGACAACATCCTTTATTGTGTTCAGCAAACCTACAAGAAATGTGCATTGCCAGAGGTATCAAAGGAAAACAATTGAAGTAAAATAACATAACCCTAATCATTTAATATACCCTAACAAAATAACAAGTACCTAATCAAAAATTTGTTGCACAATAAAATAAGGGCAAGACATATAAACTCTACCCACAATTCCTCACATATGGCTTCAATACTTAAACTAGCCAAATTTGACAAAAGCGCAAGAAAATCCACCTCTCACAGGCACCAAAAAGCTAACAACGAGAGATTGACAATCATTTTTCTTGCACTAAAAATAAAGGTAAAGAAGAAAAAGCAACAAAACAATGTTTTTCATTTTAAACAAAAAGAAAACTTGAAGACAAGTTGGCTTGAGTTGTGTGCTGATTGACAAGTCTGCTGCAACAGATTCAACAAAAACTTACAGTCTAAACGTATATCACGGATGAAAGAAAATAGGTAATCTACTGTAAAAAAAAAGGGAAGTCAATCTGCCAAAGGGGAATAAAGAACAACAAAAAGCGTGATTCACATACAAAAGTCAAGCACCTAAACAAACAAAACACAATAATGTCCAAGTACGCCGCACATCAAGTACCAAAGCATAGCAAGGTTACATATACAAAACAGAGAACGAAGGTTGCAATCCTAACGCAAAATATGCAACCTCCGATTTCATCACATACCCACTTCACATAACAATCCCCCCTCCCCCCCGCCAAAAAAAAATCACAAAAATATATAGAAAAAATAATCCACCAAGAGCAAGAACCAATCTTTCTCATTCCTACAACCGCCAAACACCCACACCATCATCTTCAAAATAATAATAATAATAATTCCGGCGCCGGCATCACTAATGTCATCAACAACACAAGCAAAATCAGACAAAAAGAAAACACTTTTTCCACACTTACAAGCACCGCGACCATTCTCTAAAATCGAAAAGAAAAAAAGATGGAGGATAGAGATAGAGGAGAACGCACCAGACGATCCGGCAAAGCGACGGAGCTGGTGTTGATCTCCGACAAGAAGCAGAGAAGGGAGATGGGAAATCGAAGAAGAGGAAGAGACGGAAACGTGTATGCTCTCTTTTTTGGCGGGAACGCCTCCTTTAAACCCCCTCTCTCCCCTCCAAATAAAAATACATTTTTCTATTCTAAATTATATTTAAGATTTTTTCTTTTTCTTTTTAAAAAAAGAGAGGGTTTAGTGAATTTTAATACTTTAAATACTCTTGCATATCACATGTCATTTTTAAACCTAATACGACATAAGTCTTTGTACTATTTTAATTTGAATTTTTTACAAAATTCAATTTTTTATTAAAAATCACCTTATTTTAACTAGTATTTAATAAAATATATTTTAAATATTTAATAACATATTTTGTTCATAGTTTTAAATTTTGATTGGTTGAATGGAATATACTATATCCTTGTTATAAATCCTATCTGAATAACGATACTATATTTAAAACTATCATTGTGATATAAAAAATAGGTAATCTTATTGATAAAAAACTTGCTCATATTTTTCAATAGTTATTTCATTTGAACAACTCGGTCAATATATATTATATTATAAGAGATTACTTAATTAATATTAGTCAGGTTAAGAAAGACCTCTAACCATTCATCAAAATCACATGAACATCATTTTTCTAAATTAATAAAGCTTTCCTCTTTATTCAACCGTCTTTATAATCTAATGGCTCATATTTAAGTCATTATTTAATTTTGATCATATAAAAATATCCCTACTATCTCATACTAATTTCTTCCATATTTTAATGTCATTCGTACACTGAGTTTTATACACAACATTTTCTTATTCTTTAATGTTATAGTATTTTGATATTTTGATATTTTGTTTATTGTTCCAGAGTTTATGATTGGCATCGCCTTCTAATAATTAAATAGGGTGGTTTGGTATAAAGGTTATCACTTTTACAAAAAATATTACTTATTGACTATTTTGGCAGTCTTAAAAATAATAATCTTTAATTGTATACAAATTGTTATTCATGCCATTGCTAATTCTAAAGATAAATTTATCTGGTTCTTTGTCATGTTTTTAGTTGAAAAAATCGGTTGAAGCCGATTCAAATCGGGTCAGAGTGAAATCCGTTTCAAATTTGGGTAGAATCGGTTTTTGAATCAATTTTGGGTAAAATATTAAAATACCCTTAGTTTTATATTATATAAATTATTTATATATGGGTAAAATAGAGAATTTAAAGTTTATAATGATGGAAATACCTCATTGCTCTCCCTCCGCTGCCGCTACCGGCCCTTCGCTCTGGCAAGGCGGCAGGGCCGTGGGGGACAGACGAGAGCTGACGAGGCAGGGTGGCGGGCAGGGCGATGCGGAGGGGGCCAGGCGAGGCGGGGCCAACGAGGGGGGCCAGGACGGGCAGGGAGTCTGGGCGTGGGACGGTAAGGGGAGTCCGGGCGTGGTGGGGCCGGAGAGGGGAGCAGGGTGGGGACGGTGGGGTTGAAGAGCGGGAATGGCATTCTCATAATTAAAAGTTGATACGATTCTAACTCGTGTAAAAAATAATAATTAATTAAAAATAATTTTAAAAAAATCTAAAAAATATAAAAATATATCATAAAAAATAATACACACAATAATATCAAAATTACATCAATATTTAATTTTTATATATTTATGTTATGAGTTGTTAAATTATTATATATGACCGATTTAATTCGATTCACACTCGATTCAACTGAACCAATTTCTGTCCAATTTAAACCGATTCCGATTCCGATTTTTACAACCATAGTTTTTATATAATTGAATATCCTTCTTAAAATTTTCTTTCATGTAGAACCCTTTATTTTTCACTAGCTCAATGCCCTGTTAACCTTTTTAAATGTAAATATTGTGGACAAAAATATGTATGGCATAAAAAACATAGAGTGATATTTTTCCTTAAGAGACCAAACTAAAGGAACACTACTCTTCTTGCAATCCATTAACTCTTGCAACAACTACTCATGCAATATGGCCTCTCAATTGGAAGATCACAAATCACAAATGTGGTGTCTGTGCTCATGAACTGCTCACTCGCCAATATTGGGCTTGAAAAAGGAGGCCATGCATGTAGAAGAAGTTAAACATCACTTCCACACACATATTGCATTGTAGCAGCTTCCTATCTCTTGTAATTTGTAATCTGGCCTCCCCAATGCCTTGATGATGCCAACTGTATTTGCCATTTCTTTTCTTGCAACAGTGATGAAAAGATCACATTGTTCAACATGACTGGCTGTGTTCTTGGTTTAGCACTTCAATGCCCTACAAAACTTACATTCTTTCAAGCTTAATTTGTATCTTGCATAATTAAGAAACACGAGAGCAATGCTGGAAAATGAAGTCTAATAAGTTGATTAGCATAACATCATAAAGAGCCGAATTGATCAAGTAATGCCTCTTAACTACTTCGAATATAAATGTGTGTCTCTTCAAAATCCAGTGGTGGGCTTACTAGAGGTTGGCCATGCACAGTGTTTCACGGGGCCCATCACCAACGCGAAATTGGGCCTAGATTGTTAACAACGGATCAAATTATATAAAAATCCACAAGAAAATAATTATCGCAGACTCTCAAATGACTGGATTTACAATCAGAAAAATTCATATTCCCTTGAATCAACAAAAATGCAATTCACAAAACCCAATTTTTGATCGACACGGGCCAATCATTCAGACAAGTTAATCAATTAAACACAACCATGGTGCCCTAATTAAATAGCTGTAGGTGTATATTATGATTAGAATCACTGTGTTTTAAAACCAAAGGACAAATTAATAAATAATTTAGTACATCCACTTAGCTAAAAGTTTGAATTTAGGAAAGTGCCACAAAAGAGAAGACAACAAAGTGAAAAGAGTAGCTATTATGCATATAAAAGCTCATGCCTAAAATGTTGTACATGAAGAACACATTTTTCAACACTATTAAGTGTACCCAATTAGTACAACATAAAATTATATACTTTACCGACATAGCATCTCCAATAAAATTTTCTAGTTGTTCACAAAATAAGCTTGTTAAATTACTCCCTATGTGTAAGAGATCGATCACATTATTTAGGTTGAGTTGATTTTAATTAGGCTTAAATTTAGCTAATTTATTTTCGAGTTATGGATGAACCTTATAGCCCAAATTATAGCCGATAAAATTTAGTTTTGTCGGCTATAATTTGAGGGAAACTTTGCAAAACATTGATGTATCGTTTTTTGTAAAAAGTTGAAACTTCAATCATGATAATTAATTTGAAATTTGCATTATGCATGAACATATAATGAATTATCAAATCCCAAAGTTTTAAATTTTGTAATGTGACAAATATAATTAATACCATTAATTAGACTTAATTATATTGAGATTATTTTAAAAATTATCAAAGGTCTAAAGCTGGATAGTATGAAAATTAGCTTTATTTAGCCACAGTAATAATCTTTCTGAAGTTGAAAAATAAAAAAATAGTAAGGGTGTTAATATCTCAAGAAAATTCGAATTTGTATGATACTTAATTTAATTTAATTTGAATAAAAGTTAGGCTCGAGCTTTAATCATGCGAGCAATATTTCCATTTGACTAGTCTCGAAATTGATATAGTGCATTAAATATGACATTATATATATATATGTGTGTATATATATATGATATAAAATAGTACTAATTATAAATAAAATTACGGGAAAATGACGATTGTACATGGTGATACGACACATGCACAGAAAAAATTACCTGGGTTGAACTGTTTTATTTTTTCAAAATTAAATTTCTATTAATCATATTGAAAGAAAATACAAATAAATTATAAAACTTAATTTGGTTTGAATTAAGCGCAAATTTGACTAGGCAAATAATGAGTTAAATTTGAACAAAGGTTAATTCACCTCTATTTAGAGATGATAAAACTATATAAACTCTTAAAAAAAGTCAACAAAATTCGATACATTTATGAAAAATAACCATAGAATTTGTTAAAAATCTCCATACATTTTTCTTCGAAGCACAAAAGAAAAAAAGTCATGTCAGCAAATTTTCACGAGACTATCAAAACACAAAGAAAAATAAGCATGATCATTCTTTCGACAAATACACAAAACTTCCGCTATATTTTTTTCCAAGGAAATTAATTTTTGATTTCGTCAAATTCTAAAAGAACTTCATCCATTGCCTGGGAACTGAAAGTCAATTCAGATCCATCCCAACATCGAAGCATATATTCCGAGCACTGTTAAAGAAGACGGGAGGCATTGGAGTGGGGAAGGTGGTGCTTGTCTCGCCAGGAGCACCCCCACCGGTTCCAGTGAGAAGAGAACAGACATTAGATCACGTTAAACACGAACTTCATAAACAGCAGCAAACGACGACAACAAAGTGCGTGGCACTTCTCATCCATACATGGCCGCTTCGCCTTCCCCATGCCGACCTACACCTGCATTCCCTCTCTCGCCTTCCCCGCCACATGTCCCCTCGCATGTCCCCTTACCAGCTTTAATCCTCCCTCCTCCTACAAGTCCCACCAACCGACCAAGTTGAAGCCCTTGCTCACTACTGCTGCACCCACCCTTTCCACAGCGTACTTTTCAGATTCTGATTAAACACGACGAATCTGACTCTCCTTGAGTGCGTACAGTTTCTAAGTGGCCCAAGAAAATCTAGCACAAACAGATCTCCGAGTACTCCATCTTGATACGATTTAACATCTTTCTCAGGCTCGGTCTCTCTCTCTCTCAAATATATATATTCCTCTCTGTATAGATATATAGAGAGAGAGATAGATCTTCCCTTTCCTGATCTCTCCAGACTGTTCCTCCTCGGATGATACATACAATACAATCCAAAGACTAATTTGCTACTTTTACTTTTGTATAAAGCGGACGAGTTAGATTAAAACAGATTGTTTTGGATTAAAATCAACTAGTATTGCATTAAAATGCAGGAAAAGAACACTTGTGTTACATTTCTTCGGATCACACGAGATTGTACAGTACGTAAACTCGTCGACCCTAACAACTTGATGCCTTGAGAATCGTTTCCAATCCATCCCAACGTAAAAAACCCTCCTTTACATCATCATCATCATCATTCATCCCGCATATTAACGCAAGCGCACAAAGAAACGAAAAGCATTAATTATACAGATGTAGACCTTGTTGTTTATGGTCGGGCTGCATCATATACTATTTACATCTTCTTTCTTCTTCATCCATCCTTCCACCCATGCTCTTCACTTGAGCTGGGTTGGTGGCAGTTCATCGGCCGAGACTGAGAGCGGCCTTAACGTCCAGCCGCCATGTACAACCGCCGCCTTCCATCCTCCAAACGTCGCAAGGCGCCGTCAACGGGTGCCTCTCCTTCTCCCCGGACGTATACTGCACCCTCACCCTGCAGGTGAACGCCTTCACCTCCGACCCCGGCAGCTTCTCCTTCGTGACCAGCGCCACCATCACCCCTCCCGCCGCCGCCGCCGCCGCCGCCATTCTCCTCCCTGGCGCCTCCCACCATTTTCCGGAAAGCGTCGTTCACCCACCGCACGCAGTTCCAATTGTCGGTCACGAACCCAGGCCCCGCCTCCTCCGACTCCAGCCCCCTCCTCATCTCCTCCCACGCCCCCTCCCCGCCCGCCTTCCCCACCCGCTCCACCGTCACGCAAACCCACGCCGCCCGCGCGGCCTGCTCCGCCGACGCCGACACCGACCGGAGCCGCCCATTCCGCATCGACCCCCGCGCCCAAAATCGACGAGGGCGACGAATCCCTCTCCGGCGAGCTTTTCGGCTCCGGCGCCTCCGGCAGCAGCGGCAACGTCACCGGGGCCATGACCGGCGCACTCTCCGCCGCCGGCACCTGCTTGCGCCGCGACCGCGATCCGGATCGGGAGCGACCCCCGGCCCGCACCGGCGCTTGTTACGGGCAGGGGCAGGCGGCGGGGCGTAGTCGGGGGGACAGGGAGGGGAGGGCTTGGGGGCGATAGGGCGGAAACGGAGCATGATCTGGTCGACTTGAGACGATCTTCTACCGTCGCCGCCTGTAAACCCATTCCCGGCGTTGTACCGCGCTATACAACATCCGCCGCCCTTCACCTCCGCCATCCAAGCGTAGGAAACGATAAAGAAGAGACGACGGCGAACGCCACCGCCACCGCCACCGCCACCGTGGCTTGGCCGGTGCCGAAGATGGGCGGATTTATAGGAAGGGTGCGACCCGCCACGCATGGGACGCAGGTGGCGCCGTACGAGGATGGGCCCCGCGACGGAAGGGGGCGTGATTGGGCCCAAGGAAGCGGCCAATGGGGGGAGGGGGTGTGGCGGGGAAATCGAAGGAGTTGATGGGACACGTGGTGGGGCCTCGGGGGAGGTGGGTGGTGGATTGAGGAAGGGGGTACGTGGACCAATGGGAGAGCGGGGCGCGGTTACTATAATTAGGAGGGGACGATGCAACGCGAGACGGCCATCTGGCCCCCCCGATGGCGACGTGGATCTGGGGCTGGATTTGATGACGTCACCCGTCCCCGGCAAGGGCAGTTGTGGAAAGTTAGGAAACTAATCTCCTTACGCTGCTCTCTATGTTGATAAGCCTCCAAAGAAAATAGGCAGATGATTACTTCATTTTTCTTAATCATAATAAAATTTGCCATACAGTCGTATTATGTCACACTTTCTTAATAATACGTCTTACAAATAACACAAAGCTAAAAAAATTATGAATAATTGTTGCAAATAATAAAAACTGTAAACTTATAACAAAATTTTTAGGTTTTTATATTTGGTTTTATCCAAACGAGCTTTCTTTCTCTTATAAAAGTTTAGTTTACCTCTTTTCTACCACTTTGCATGCATGGTTGTATAATATGAGACACCCGGCAAAAATCACCTTTTTTTAACGATTTTTTACCATTAAAAATAGTAAAAATATTTTTATGGGAATATAGTTTTCTTGATCAATGTGTAATTTAATTGCGAAATGTACATAATATGGAATTGTAGGCATGCACTTTTCCGTGGAGTTTAAAGTTCGATAATCAAAGGGCCACCCTGTTGGTCATAGAAAAATCAACTCCATAATGTTTATTTTGCATCCAATATTTATATTTTATTTAGAGTGTCTGACTGTAATAGAAAATTTTATAAGAAATTTCAAAAAATAATTATTATATATATTTATTTTTATTAAAATTATAAAAAAATAATAGCACTCGTAAAATAACCTTTTGACAGTTACAATTATTAAAATAATTTTGCTCTAAGCGTTAGAAAAAATAAAAAAGGGATCCACCTCTCTTTTTTACTTTCTAGCTTTTTGTACAAGTTTTTAGAGAGTGCATCTATTATTATTTTGTGTAACGTTTTGCCAAACACGTCTTTTGGTCATTTTTGTTATAATTTTATATTTTCTAACAAAAAAGTTTAAAACAACACAACCAAACACCATGCTAAGAATAAATTCGAAAATACTGAATATTTGGTCTTAAAGCATATGTCATAAAAAATTAATGTTAATTTTTAACCCCCAAATAAAAATTGATAAACATTAGTTACCTTTTCTAACCCAATTAGATCAATGGCTATTGTTACAAATTATTAAAAAAATGTTTTATTATCGTCAAAAGATTAATTGTCATTATGTATTTTTTTACACCCAATTGCTAAAATTGTCTAAATCATGAAAGTCCAATATTAATGCTTCTCACGGTGGTTTTTGGTATAATGGTTAGGACCGTAATTAGAGGAACACCTAATTTTATTGTTTGCTATTAAAAATAACTACCTCATATTCTTAAAATATATCAATAGCGTCCTTAATAAAATATCAATATATAGCCTTTTATCTAAAATTTTATTTTTTGAAAATGTAAATTGTCTTTTGAAAATAGTCATATGGATAATGACTAGGGGTGCTAACCGAGTGAGCGAGCCGAACTCAATTTGAGTTCGAGCTCGAATACACTTAAACTGTTTAATTTTTTCGAATTCAAACCCCGCTCATTCGTGAGCTCAAAACCAACTATTAATATGGATTGAACCCATAACCTTGAGGACATCAACTTGAATACTTACCATCTCAATTATCTCACTTCTTTGTTATTATATTATAAATAAATAAATAAATAAATATATAAATAAGATATAATATAAAAATTATATTATTATATTATTTTATCGAGTCGAGTTCAAGTTATAACCGAGTTGAGTCAAGTCGCATATGACTTTGGTCAAGCTCGATTCATAAAATTCGAGTTCGAGTCGAGTTCGAACTGGAGTATTTAAATATCGAGTTTCGAGTCGAGTCAAACTGAACCGAACGTTAAATACTCAAAAGTTGGCTCGCTCAATTATCAACCCTAATAATGACAAGTCTTTAGGAGTTCTGCTGTTTTAACTTAAAAGTACAGCATAGTGGTGTTTATATTTGTATTTATTAATACCATGAACCATGATTTGATTATTTTATATTTTATTGTAGACTTAAGTGCATGAAAGCGTTTATTAACAGTAAAAGACGACACCTTGTAAATTTTCGACTCCAAAGCAAAGGCATTCACCACCAGTACAAACCAAAAACATGCAATCTGATTTTTTGTTTGTCCAAGAGCTTGGTTTAGAAAAACGCCCACCAAAAAAAATATACACACGGCCCACGAGGAGGCAGCACAGTTGAGCGCAATCTAGCACCTTGGATGATTGAGGCAGATGTCAAGCTCGCAAAGGACCACTGTCTTGCGGGAGAGGAGGAGAACCTTTGCCTTTTGCTTTATTTTGGGGAGGTTGGAGGGTCACACCCAAACCAGCCGGACGAGACCCCCTCCCATTAGCCACTTCTTGGAAATGGTTCTGATGAGACAAGGACTTGAAGGGGACGCAAGAGTGAGAGGATATGATGCTCTCTTTTGGTCCTCAGACTCTCCCTCCCACACCTTACAAACACCTTACAAAATAGAACGACAGGTTGCTGGCCAATTAATATCAAGAGCTTGAACAAGATGATTGGCCTTACTGTTATTCTGATGATCTATCTCCATTTGGGTTCCAATGGAGGAATCAGATACGGGGCCATGTTTACAGGTTGCATTCATTGGAGCACTGGTTAGGTCTGGAAAACGGTCATGTATGTGTATAACATGATCAGCTGGTGAGTTGGAAATTTGGAGGACATATAGCTAGGTTCGGCCACAGCTTTGAATTGTCACTCATCTTGTCAACAAATGATCAAAAAGAGAGGTGACCCACCTCGCTCTAATAACGTTTTCGTTTGTTAAAGGGCGACACTTGTGTTTTATGTGACGGAAAACTGATCCTTTCGTTTCTATCTGTAGATGACAAGCGATTGCTTCTCTATTGTGCTTAATTTGTTTCCAACCAGTTAGTCTAAGCTAGGCGGCATCCTTCTCTGTTGTGGCCACAGAAATAAAAAAGTTTGGTTTATGTCAGCATCGTCTGATTGAAACGGCCTACATATCGAACTGTAGCATATTGATCTAATTAATAAGAACTTAATTAGTTTTTCTAATTATAACCAGTTTCGAGATAGCGTTCCTAGATTAAAACTCTAATTAACTTGCCATGTATGTAATATATGGTTCTCGTCTCTCGGGACGAGGGAAGAAACATGTGATCTTTCGGTACAAATTAAGATAACGAGGGATTATGCATTTCTTGGGCCAAACAACAACGAAGCAGGTAAAAGGGAGCCTTTACTGCTGCCCCCTGGATACACTCGAAGGAGGAGAAGCTGGGGAAAAGAGGAGAGGAAATGAAAAGAAGGCAAGTATGGTTTTGTGTGCAATGCATCAATCTCAAGCCAAATGCTATATCATGTCTTTCTTCTTAGAGCAACAATAAAGCAAGATTCTCTTTCTTATTAGTAACAAACTAGCCAATCCGTTTCCCAAGCATCATCTAGATCATACCCAGAAAAAGTGACCAGACTATTCACGTTTGGTTCTCATTGTTTAGTCAATATGTCCAAAGCACGGTTCATGCCTACTTATAATAAGGTCTCTTTCCATGTTGCGGAAGTTAGGTCTGGTGGTCGGATTCTACGTATGACATCATTGTTGCTATTTGCAGTATGAATGTATAAATTATAACAGCCAAACAAAACAAACAAGTGTGATATCGATCATAGATTATGCTTCTATTTGTGGGCACAAATATTGGCTAATGTCTGTTTACGATTAAGTAATTTAGGAGTCGAACAGATGACACTGCTCGGCGCTTAGCTAGCTTGTCGGTGTGGTTAATTTCCTTGGGGGAATGGCTTATATCTGCAAGTAATTGAGTAGGACCAACTGATCAGTGGTTGTACCGTTCTTCAAGAAAAAATTTGAAAGAGAAAGGGGTACCGCCCATGATTGGAGGAAGAAGCCCGAGGTGTCCCTTGCCAGGGGAAGGGAATTAGTTATCTTCTTGAGATTAAGATTTTGGTATTGGTATTCATCCATGCCTGTCCGGTCCCCCAAGTACTTGTAACTTGTAACAAATGGTGATGTATGCCTAATCAAGTAGAATTATTTTTGAATGACCCAAGGCCTACCTTTTCATAGAGCCAAGGACCCAAATCTTGCCACCCTAATAGTTAGGTAACAGTACGCATGGTCATCGTTTGGTTAGGTAATAGTGTATCTAGCATCTTGAAAGTGATTAGTAGCACACAAGAGACTTGGAACAAAGGTTTTCCTTGGATCGAGTTCAGCAATTTTGAAATGGCCAGCAAACAGCGAGAAACGTGCTTTTCTTGTCCGTTTCCTTTTATAAAGAGATGCCGAATATCTAACATATCCATCCAACCAGGGAGTTCCAGACGGGTGGCAATGATATCTGAAGAAGAGGATAAGGGAATATGTGGCAAGAAAAGGTCCAAAACTTGCTCAGAAAAATGGTGCCATGACATGGAACATGGACCTTCTAATCTTGCATCCAGTGGCAATAGATGGCTGCTTGTGATATTATCCGTGGTCGGAAAACAGGCCGACAGCAATCTACTAAAATATAGGAATGAGCATTGAAGGTGACAAAGAGTAGGGACTCCATTATATGTAGTAAAAGATGGAATCCCTCTTTACGGATGAAGATTGGCCAAAACCAAGCACTTGGTGCAGTCTCTGATGTGCACTATATGTCATCAGATGCTCTTCCCATTTCTATCATACAATCGCATTCCTCCCCATACACGCCCATATCTACAAAGCATTATCAAACACAAAATGAAAAAGATTGAGATCTATCTATATCTATACATGTGTATATATATGGGGAGGGAGGAGTTCTGGAGAGGATAAGGTGACTACATCCATCAATAAAGAGCATTCCAACTACACAGCTACCTAAATTATTAAGCGAAATGCATTTGCCATAAATATTTTCTACTTCTTTTTCTTCTATTTAAAGGGTGTCGAGGATATAGACTCTAAAATAAGATCCATCCAATTTTAAATAACAAAATTTTTAATTACTAGATGTCTTTTTTAATGATAACCCTCTCCTTTATTTAGGTTTGGGACATCACCACTGAAAACTATATAAATTGATTTTGAGTTATTGATTAATTTAAACAGCTCAATATCACCCTTATAATATTCATCATAATCATCAACATCATTAAAATCATCTTCGTCATTATCATCTTACTTTTGGAATCGGTCAATTTTATACATGTAATTGGAATTAAAGTTGCTTAAATCGATGACACAAGAAAAACCAGGTAAAATGACTCAATATGTTTGAATGTTATTGCTGGTGTCATGGCTTTAAATTAGATACCGATTGCAAGTCTATGGAATCTAATATAATGTTTTAATTACTTCTGGATTTATGTTTTTGCTATCAAATCGAATTAGTGTTGACAAAAGAGAAAACAGAGGATTTTAGATCGTTTCCAGATCAGTTTGCAATTTGATTATGGTTGATTGATAGTGAAAATTACAATCATTTAGAGCAGGTAAATGCTAAACCTCGCGAATTAATATGCACTATTTTTTATTTTTTATTTTAATTTTTCTTATTCCTACTGTGAAAACTAATAACTCTAAATTTCATAATTTTTATCTTTTTTTTCCCATCCAGGAAAATAATTGAGAATAATTCAGTTACATATCGATCTTATTGATCAAGCTCTTCCTCTTTAACAGTAAATTTTTTTAATCCAAAAACAGCCAAATATCCTCGTGTCCAAAATTGGTGCATGTATGAGCGCACAAAATATCTTCCTCGTTAGTTAGTCGGGGAGCATGTGGCACAACCCATAGGTATGTTTTCGGCGGTTAATTAAATGAGTCAACTCGTGAAATATTTTTAATCATATAATCAAACTAATTTTGAGTTTATTAAAATTAAATAGTTTGAGTGTATTCAAACTCGAACCAGCTCAATCAACATGAAAAATATTCGAATCAATTTCGAACATATATATTCAAAACACGTTCGATCTCGAATTAAGTTCGAACAAATTTTAAGCTATATTAAGTCGAGTTCGAATACAAACTAAACTCGACTCCCTCGTTAAGTAAATGATTAAAAATAACTTATTCAACTTAGTTATGATCCACATGCCCCTCAATTAACGTTTGAGGAGGATTGTTTATCTTTTTAAGTACTCGTAGGTGTTTCAAATTTGGGCTCGACATCCCAAGGTAAACCCAATGCTAATCGTACGTGATAAATTTTAAGTATATCTATCAAATACATCTTGTAGAGCTTTTTAATAGGTTTTTGTGTTCAGCTATAAATTAAAAGCAATGACGGAAAAATGTGGTTTGAAAACTTCAAAAACAATTTCTGCATTATGTTTTTGCACACAATCTGCAAAAAAATATTCATATCTTTATTCCTTAAATAAACCAAGAATTAATTCTGGATTGCAACAGTTATTCTGATATCTCCAAGTAACAGTCCTTTAATAAACGCCACAAACCCAATTACACTTGTTAATGTATAAATAACTTGTCATCACCAATTTCCCAGCTTTAGTTCTCCATAACTCACAAAGTCTAAAAATTACCTTATGTTGATGCTAAAGGCTGGCAAGTTCGATTCTGGAAAAGGGGGACTCCACTTTCTCTGTAAGCCAGTAATTGCTACTAGTGCAGCATTTCTTCTCTTATAAGTAACTATTCACTACAACTTTGTGCAATTTATGTAGAGGGTAATCTTCATCTAGCTCGGTTAAAAGTTTGTCACCTCAATTTTGAGACAGATTCATTTTGAAGTAAATGCCACTGTTTTGCCGAGCACAAAGAGAACCAATGACATCTCTATGAAAAAAATTGTATTGATCAATGCACGATCAACCGTCCAGCCAAAGATTGTCAAGCCACCAGGGTTGCACTGAAGATATGTCACTGAGAAACCAACACATATAAACAGGAAATTCAAACAACAGAAGGCTAGAGTAGTGCAAAGCCATCTTAAGGCAACTGAAAGAATGGATCTTGGAGTTTCAGTACTTTCAGTAATGAAAACCACAACCAAGGGGATAATTTTACACTTCAAGGTATACATATTCAAACAATTAAGGAGTAAATGAAGTTCTGCTTGGCAAACAAATAAAATATTATATTTGCATCTCACAAATAGCTACAACAATTTTTATCCAGCTTTAACATTAGGACTGCCAATGGTATGTAGATGAGGCGATAATAAAGGACAGGTATGCTGGTAAATATTGAAAGAAAGATAACTTTTTACACGCACAAAATGTTAAAACTTAAATTAGTTGAGAACTTAACCTTCCTTTTTTCTAGGCATTTGGTTTTTCCCAAGTCATGCATATTCTAGGAAGGGTATAATCAAAATGTACGTTTACAAGTCATGCAGTCCCAACCATTAGTAAGGTTAACAATGTTTTCTAGAGACATTACTGATAAATCCTAGAGGTTTGAAGTACTGATTCGTATAGAAGGCAATAAAATAAAGTCCAACTTCTAATAACACGCTTTCAGTCTAAATCTCTACTAGATATTATCAATTTCAACAATAGGAAATATCATAAGCCATAGTAATTGACAAGTATTCCATAACTGACGAAAACTGATAACTAAATAGTAAAGCCAGGAAGAAATATCACTTGAACTTACCAAGAGCCTGCCTTCTTTGGAAAGATGACAAATAAAAAGTAGATATTGAATTTCCAGGCCGTGAGATGATGTCCAAAGATTCTAGATCACTTTCTGAATAATCAGGGAAGAAAGCTGTAGCAGCCTCAAAGTTGCCCTCACCGTTAGTGGCTCGTAACTGGGACCTATCCCAACTACAAGTCAACATGGCATGCCATCTACTTGCTAGTCCAGCCACACTTTGTGCTCTATGAGAAATTTTTGCAGCTGAATGCAGACATAATGTCAGTCCAACCACTTCAACAATAGAACACACCTAACAAGAAATAAAAACAAAAGAATCTCGGATTAACCATGATTGGAAAAAATATGCATGAAGCAGAAGAATGCCATTCAGTTTATGAAATGGTGGCCTATTTTGTAAGGGAGGTGTTCATAAGAAGTGGATTCTGCCAAATCACGAGGATTAGGATTAGTCAATCCTCCTGGTTGTGTTTCAACTCATAACCTGCCTAGTATATTTCAATAAGTTGCAGTTGGATGGTTACATGCAAGTTATTACAAATACACATCTAATCTCCTTCTCATTCAACTCTACTGTGCAATGTTAAGGAGAGGAAGAAGCTTAGGTTGTGCAAGAAAACTCTTTCCCCAGTGATTGAGTCTAAACTTGTGAGCTGAGTCTATGTCTTGATCAATTTTGTTCTTCAGGTATATGTTATTTATGGTTTTTAAAATAGCATAAAAAATGATAACTTACTGCAAAATCTCCACCATTGATAAGATTAATAACTCCGTGATAGCCTGTAGTCTGAAAGAGGGTCACAAACTGACTAGCAGTCACTACAAGGAATGCAAGGAGAAGAAAAATGCGAAATCGATGGCTTATCTTTGATAAATGGTGCCTTAGGCGCATATGCTCCTCAAGAAGCATCAGCGCATCACACTCCCCTTCTAAAAGTTTTCCATAGTCATCAAAATGGATAATTTGAAGATTGCACACCAAAGAGAATAAGATGCAAGCAGATAGAAAGATAATGGCGGAGTAACTCCATGATACGACCAAAGCAATCCAAATGGCAATAGAAAGTATCCAAGAATCATGGCTGACATAAACTAGCTGAACAGATTCACGGATAATCTTCAGTACTAGGACAGGTGCCACGCATCGCAAAAGTAGATGGAAGAAGCCCTGATTAAATATCGTAGAATTTGATTAGTTTATCAAGTACGTATAATCCAATCACTTCAGAAAAACAATATTCATTTTGCACTAATGGGAGGAATCAATTAAACTAGGGAACAAGTCCAGCATTTCAAATCCTCAACAAAGTACAATAGATTTGCAATGTTAATCAGACCAAAGAATTAGGATACTAGGGACTAGCTAAAGACCAATTCAGTAGTAAAAAAGGATCAATTCCTTACAACAACTGAACTTCCAGTTTCATCACAATCACCATGGGAATGACAGCCAACAAAACTAGTAATCCAAATCTACGTTACCCACAAAAACAGTGTGGATAGGCTAAGAATATAATCCAAAAAATAAGAATTAAGGATCACCCAACAACCAAACAATGAACTATAAGGCATATAGGAATGAGTGCGAAGGATAGGAGCATAAAGGCAAAACCTTTAGCTTCGCAACATACTCCTCGCAGAATTTGGTGGCCTGCCCATGAAAGCGATCGACAAACAGGAACTTGCGAAGGCCATGCTTCCTCAGATTGTGGGTGACGCAGAGCAGGGAGGCGGCGGCGAGGGAGGCTTGAGAGGAGAGAGTATAGAGCTCGAAGTCGGCCACTTGCCGGTCCTTGTTGGGGCGGAGACGCAGCGCCAAAGCCGGAACGAGGACGGCGAGGGCGAGGAAAGCGGAGGCTGAGAGGAAGAAGGCGAGAGGGGAGGCGGAGTGGTGGAAGCCGAGGAGGGAGAGGAAGAGGTGGAGGCCGCGGAGGGCGTCGTCGAGGACGGGGTCGGACTCCGAGCGGTCGCCTTCGGAAGTTGGGGGAGGGCCGGAGGAGGGGAGGAGTGGGACGCCGGAACCGGCGTCGGCGTCGGCCGTGGAAGGGGAAGGGAGGGGAAGCATGGCGTCGGTGGGTGGTATTTGGAAATTTGGAGCGAAAAAAGGGCGTTTTTTTTTTGGCCTTTAGAACATGTGCTCCGAGGGTTGCTTAAACGAGCCGAGTAAGAGTGTTTTTAAAATTTACATAATTTTTGATAATTATATTTGAATTTATTTAAGTATTTAATGAGCCTTAATTTATTATAAATTAAACTAAGCTTGTTCAAAATTTATGATATTTGGGCTTGGGTAATATTTGGCTCACTATATTTTCGAGCTGAGTTCAAGTCGAGGGAATGTTGTTTGAATTATATAAGATTAAAAATTTCTTTCTAACATTGTATAAGTTAAATGTGATCTCAATAGTATTGATGAGTCGAGTCAAGCTGAGTATTTTTTCGAGTTTGAATACATCGAACTTGAGTTTTAAGCTAAGTCGAATCGAATACTCATTAGCTCAAACTATATTTGTTATTCAACGAACTATCCACTTTGAGTTAAGTATTTTTTAAGCACAAAACTAACGAGCACGAGTTTAAGATGAATCAAGCCAAACATAAAATATTTACAAGCAAATTTGAATTATTTATATCCCTATTGCTTAGTGAGAATTTTATATATATATATATATATATATATATATATATATGGTAGGGTATTGGGGAGGGGGTCAATAGCGGCAGGACAACGACAGGGATGGGGCGAGGATAACTGTGACAAGGTGGGGTCGGCCAAGGTGGGGTCAAGGTGGAGTGCGGCAGGGGAGCGTGTAAAACCCACGATTCGAGTCAGGGTTTTATATTCAGAACCGGTCGGTTCGACCGTTATTTTCGAGTCGAGTCAGTTTCAGAACACGTGTATTGAGCCGATGCTGGTCTCGTGTATGAGCCATGAGGGTCATGTGTACCCAAGTATATGATGATAACGTCATGAACACAGCAGAAAAGAATGAGTTATCAGAATATATGAGAGTATGCAGTTTATTTTTTTTATTATTATGATATATAATGGATCGTAGAATTAGTTTTAGGCTGTTACCCGCGTTAAGACGTGTTATGGGCATTTTGGGTGGGTTGATAGTTCTAGAGCATATCATTATGATTTTTTTAGTGTTGTTTGATTTTATGGGATTTTTCCCATATTTTTTGGAATTTTTTTACGACTTAAATATTATTTTTGACTCGAGTCGGAGATGAGTCACGTAATATTTACGACTTCGCCACCACACACCCCCGCGCCCTTCTTTTCTTCCCCAAACCCTCGCTCGTGCCGCCCCTGTTCGCGCGCCACCGCCGCGACGGCCGACGCCGCCTGGCCGCCGATCGTCGCCGCCCAGCCCGGCCACGGCGTCGCCCTGCCACCTCGACCAGGGTCCAGCCCCCATCGGACCGCCGCGACGCGAGGAAGCCACTGTAAAACCCGCGAGTCGAGTCAGGGTTTTATAGTCGTTAGCCGGTTGGTTTGACCGTAGTTTGTGTAACACCCCGTTTCGGCTCACCCGTGAACCGACCCGGAAATATCACCGGCGACCGAACCGTTCGCTAATCTACTAGATTCGGTTAAGCCGACCAGAATCTACTCTCGGCGTATCAAGATGGAGATGCAAATGTGAAATGCATGAATGGGAACAATTGGGTTCTAACGCGGTCCTACATGCATGCTATGATGTACAAGAAAAATAAG
>JAURVB010002128.1:0-12295 GCA_033002965.1 Piper betle
GTGTCATCGAAGATTGACACGGAAAACCAAGGAGAATATATGAGCCCTAAAAAGAACTGGT
Organism: Piper betle; assembly: GCA_033002965.1. Taxonomy (NCBI): domain Eukaryota; kingdom Viridiplantae; phylum Streptophyta; class Magnoliopsida; order Piperales; family Piperaceae; genus Piper; species Piper betle. Next base: position 62 of record JAURVB010002128.1, read on the forward strand.
TTAAAGAAGGCAATGCTGATAGTGTACTCCATATGGACAGTTAAAGACTTTTCAGTGGCTGGTCATGCAAGATGTCTCTTTGATCAAGCTTTTACAGGTCCTTTGTTAAAATTGGTTTTGAAGATATTATACTTTGGTATACTTCTACATGGAAGGGAAAATTACCTGAATAAACAGTCCTTCGACAAGCTTCTCTCATGTGGTCAGAACTTATTATTGGAAAGGGCCGGTCAATGTTCATTTCCTGTATTTCTCCTTCATGTTTTGGAATTCATCTTGTTCTAGTTGCCTTCTTGTCAGCCATAAAGATTTCAGGTACATGGAGGTTTTCTTTCTATAATGAGAAATTTAAGCATTATATTGTTGCTGCGGCTGCTGTTGGAATGTCCTCGAGTTGCTGGAGTTACTACTCGTCCATTAATTGATTTCTATTATTGATTCTGGTAATCATTACTTATGGCTAGCAGCTCCGAATGACCTCAAAATTCTCACTGCCTGGTCATGAACCAGTATGCTGGCTAGCCTAGCTTATCATGCTACACTAATAGCATTTTGTTCCATTTACTGTTAATGATTTCAATCCTCTTATTTCATGATCATCATTTCTCATGATAATTATCGAGAAGGCATTGAGATTTTAATTTATTTTCAATGGCCTGGCCTATGCTCATTGATAAATTGGCGTATGAAATGCCCAGAAAGCAATGCCATGACTTGATCGATCTGTGAAATCATCTCTAGGACCAGTGATCATCTTGCCATATTTTCATTGTTTCTGATTTCTGAATCTTATGTAAATGAATCTTCCAACATATGGTGTATGTTCAGTAAAAATACTGCTTACTGCTCTAGTTTTCTAAGCATATATAGGCTTTACTAGTTTCAAATTTCATCCCATGATTTATTAATAATAAAGGGATTTGATAAAGAAAACCTTCACATATAGGACATGTAATTTAGCATCTACAAGCAGTTACCTTGTCCATTGACAAAAGACAACATTATACATAGTTTTCTTGGAGACTATATTTTCATGTATGAATATGAGTCGAGACTGATCCTCACGTTGATGTGGGTAAGACTTGTATTGGCATTTTTTTCTCATTTTAACAGTAGGAAAGTAAACAATACTGTCCTCTTCAGAGATCCATCTGTCCAACACAGGTGAACCAATTAGGAAAAATGTTACCTTATCTCTCTTAATTTGTGGGCATTTATCTGATTATTAAGTTGTTAAAACAAAAAATCGTAAATGATTGAAAGCTTGAAAGCTTGTTTAATTACCTGAAACTAGTGACAAAATGATGTAGAAAAATGGAGACTTCTAGCCTTGCAAGCTCCAGACCAGGGCAAAGCCTCTGCCCTCCACCAAAGGGCATGAATTTGTTGAGGCTTCCTGCATCCTTTACCTGTTCATAAGCATTGAGTAATTCCATCAAAGAAAACAGAACCAAATTTAGTTTTCATCTCTGAGAAAGAACATTATCCTACTGATTGGAAATACCAACGTAGAGGATATTTCTTTTTGAAAAAAAAACGTCGAGGATGTTTCTACATATTTTTCAAGTGCATGTCATCATTTTCTGAAACATTGATTGTATGATGATCAAGCAAATCACCTGCCATCTCCAAGGATTAAACTGAAAAGGGTCATCATAGTTGTCTTCATCCATATGAATGGAACTCAACGATGCCAAGACACACCACCCCTTGGGTATCAAGTAGCCTGCAACAAATTAACATGAACTTCAAGTGGATGTACTAGCCAGAAATGAATACCAGGAAACGATAAAACTTGATTCAATGGTGCCCCATGCCAACATGGAGTTCTTGTTTGTATTCTTGTCTCGAGTATGCTTGGATAGTGTGTACTCATGCAATCAAAAAGCCAATAAATACTTTCACCTTTGATCTCCACATCCTTCAAAGCTTTCCTCCAAACTCCATTGACAATATTAGCCAACCTTAACGTTTCATTGATCACCTGCAAATAGCACCAGAAAATAAATTACAAATCTAATAGTATATATACAACAATATAAAGCTTTAAAAAAGTAATCCAACTACTCACATGAGATAGTATATCGTACTAAACAAGTAAAATGGATATTGTTATTTTCATGGTTATTGCACTTACATTCTGGGTGAATTCAAAAGAGGTGTAGTCTGACCATTCATAACTTTCCTCAAGGAGGATCTTCTTCTTCTTCATCTCCATGTTTTCCTCCTACAGATTAAAAAACAAAGAGAAATGAAAATTATGCATTTGGATATATGTATTCTGCACAATCAACGAAAAGATCAATACCATGAAATCAAAAAACGTTCTTACAGTAATGTGCTTAAGAGCAAGAGGGCAAGCAGTCAAGTATTTTACAGCAAGAGTCATTATCAATGGCACTGAGTCTTCTCCTGGGATCATCATCTCTATCACATTTCCACATACGAAATCCACCGATAAATTTGCCTCATTAGCTATGTTAATCTCGTTTAAGAGCACGTCGATCACGTCGTTCGATTGCCTAACAATGTTTATCTTCATCGCTAGCATTTTATCTTCAATGATCTTTCTCACTAAACTACTCATCCTCTCCTTCCCCTACAACAAATAGATAATGATAATGACAAATCGATATGAACACCATAGAACGAATACAGTAAACGATCAGTAATGACGTACAAAATTGTAGAAAATTATGAAGGTAATTGTAGTACATAAATGCGCAAGCATGTATTAAGGTGAAAAAAATTTTGTAACACCATTTTTTGTGTAACTTTGAGATGATGTGATGAACAAATATATGATAACCTTCAAAGATTTGTGAAGCCTTGTCCAAGGGAGATTGATGGGTAAACACAAGATGCGTTGACTGAACTCACGAAACTCTTTCTTTAAGAACTCCAAATCTTCACCAGGGCCTATGTTCATGAGAGCCCTCACCAGCACTTGGAATGCTTCCTGAGAAAATAGGTACACAACGCATGTATGATGATCAACAACTGATTAAAACCCAATATTATTCCCACAGTAAAATATATATACAATAAAAAATTATATAGATAAGTTACATAGATACTAAAAACATGAACCCATGATCATGAATAAATTAAAAATGATACATAGCATTGTTATCTAGTTCAAATTTTATAGTAAAAGTAGTTGCATGGACTCGCAATGTCAACAATATTAGTTTCAACTAAGATAAACTTAAATGATATTTTCAAAAAAAAGAGGAGATTTTTAAAGTGATATGATACACTAATTGCCAACGCCAAATAGTAGAAAAATTGAGGACTCGAACAAACAATATTTCCAAGCCAACATGAGACATGAATATTGTTAATTGGAAAAAGAAAAATCCTAAATAAATATGAAAGTAATGGACATGATTAATTCATTAATCTATATATATGTCTTTTAAGGATGCTTCTGTTTAGTCACCAAAATTGGTCCAATGCTCCTTTCGAAATAATATAAAGAGCGATCTAAACTATGAACAACAAGATATATCCAACTACTAATCTTCTCGACCTTACTATACACTTAAATATGAATATATAGCATGTTGTATTGGCCAGCCAAAATTAATAATTACTAATCTTGATCATGTCACTAAAATTATCTAGCTGGCTATTTATAAAAAAAAGTGATATATGAAAAAAAGTCAATAATTTAAAAGTAATCAAATAATAGATATAACGAGGACATATATATAGATAGCCCATGTACGTTTCTAGTTTCATCTTGCACATAAATAGTTTGGCCTTCCTTCCATTGCTCCATGGCCATGCCAAGGCACTCCCTTGTCTCCTTGGCAATCCTGGCTTTAAGACTAGAAGACTTGAGGAAGCTCCCAACGAGGCCATGAACCTTCCTTTGCACATTCCCATTGATCTTCAATATGGAAGTTTCCATTGAGAAAAATCCCCTAAATTGGAGATCAACAACAGCGAATACAAGACTTGTTTTCTCTGCTTGTCTTGTTTACAGAATTAGGCAAATGACTCTCAATTTATAGAGAAGCTTTGAGACCCTTCATCCTCCATGGAACAACTAACAGCCACCATTGTTGATATTCCAAGATTTCTTTAGTATTTCGAGTGTGACAATGGGTTACATATCATTAATATAATTACAAATATTAACAATCTCCCACTTAGAGTCCGATTGGAACACACCAGTCCAGATTCTTCCTCCACTTGTTCGTTGCATAAGTCCTTCACCTGCATATTAGTGCAAGTTAACTAAAGTTGAACAAAAGCTTCAACTTTTGTCCTTCCACCAGTTTAGTCAACATGTCCGCCAGATTCTTTTTGCCATCTATCTTCTCCAACTTCAATTTACCTTCTTCTAACAAAGATCTGATAAAATGATACCTTAATCGAATATGTTTGGTCCTAGAATGAAATGCCGAGTTCTTGGTTAAATGGATTGCACTTTGACTATCACTGTACAACCTGCAATCAACCCCATTAAAACCTAACTCATTCATTAAAGTTTTAATCCAAATATACTCCTTGCTAGCTTCTATAGCAGCCACATATTCAGCCTCAGTTGAAGATAGAGCAACTATCTTTTGCAATTTGGAAACCCAGCTCACTGCAGTTCCACCAACTGTAAAGATATATCCAGATGTACTCCTGCCATTGTCTCTATTTCCAGCATGGTCCAAGTCCACATAACCTTGCACATCAATATTATCACCCCCAAAACACAAACAGTAATTAGAAGTTCCTTTCAAATACCTGAAAATCCATTTCACTGCCTTCCAGTGTTCTTTTCCTGGGTTCTTCATGAATCTGCTCACTACTCCCACTGCATGTGCAATATCTGGTCTTGTACTTACCATAACATACATAAGACTTCAAATAGCTGAAGCATAAGGCACCGTTTTCATGTGAGCTTTATCCTCCTCACTCTTAACACCTTGTTCTTTTGACAATCAGAAATTACTACCCAAAGTAGTAGTTACCAGCTTAGATTCATTCATGTTGAATCTCTCAAGAACTTTCTTCACATACCCTTCTTGAGATAACCACAACTTCTTGCTCTTCTTGTTTCGAGTAATTTGCATCCCAAGAAGTTGTTTTGCTTCACCCAAGTCCTTCATGGAAAAACTCTTAGCTAACCACATTTTGAAATCAACAATTTTCTCCATACAAGTCCCTGCAACAAGCATGTCATCTACATACAAAGTTAAAATAATGTAATTGCCATCATTAAACTTTTGTAGATATACACAGTGGTCCGAATTGCTCCTAGCAAATCCATTATCTAACATAAACTTGTCAAATTTCAAATACCACTGTCTTGGTGCTTGTTTGAGTCCATATAGACTCCTCTTCAATTTGCACACCATATTTTCTTTACCTTTGACTTCAAATCCTTTTGGTTGTTCCATATAGATCTCCTCCTCCAAATCACCATGAAGGAAAGCTGTATTTACATCAAGCTGTTCTAAATACAATCCCTTTACAACCACAATACTCAGAATAATTCTAATAGAAGTCATTTTTACAACAGGTGCAAATATATCATGAAAATCAATTCCTTCTCTTTGACCAAAACCTTTCACCACAAGTCTTGCCTTATACCTTTGTACACCACCGGTTTCAGACTTGATCCGATAGATCCACTTATTTTGCAGAGCCCTTCTTTTTGTGGCAACTTCACCAACTCCCATGTATGATTCTTCTCCAATGAAGACATCTCATCCTTCATGGCCAACTCCCACTTAAGATGAGCTTTGTCACTCATGGCTTCATCATAGGACTCTGGTTCTCCTGCATCAGTGTACAAAACATATTGTACAATTAAATTTAATTTCTGAGTAGACTTCTTGACCCTTGTGCTCCTCCTTGGTTCGGGAGCAACAACTACCTCTTGTGGTGGCTCTGAGTCATCAATTTTAACTTGTGCATTAGAATATTCAGAATTTGATTCATCATCATGTGGTTGATTAGCCTGTGACTCACCTTCTTGTTCGGTCTCTTCAGAAGATAATTGTTCCTCATCACTTGGAACAAATCCTTGATTTTTAGCACTTGGTATCTCTTCATCTGTCTCATCAAGCTCCATATACTCTTTTTCTTTCGACATCTCAATCTTTTCTTTCTTCCTATCTTTGTACATGCACTCTTCATTGAATACAACATCCTAACTTCGAAATACCTTGTTGTTCTCGAAATCCCACATCCGGTAACCATACTCGTCATCCCCATATCCAAGAAATACACATTTGAGGGACTTTGCATCAAGCTTCTTTCTTGATTCCTTGTCAACATGTGCATATGCAATACAACCAAAGACCTTAAGAAAAGAGTAGTCAACTTTCTTACCAGACCATACTTCTTCTGGTATTTTTCTATCTAAGATGCTTGATGGACTTCGATTGATTAGATAGACAGTTGTATCCACAGTGGCACCCCAAAGATGCAAAGGGAGTCCAGCATGAACCCTCATGCTTCTCGCTCGCTCTAGGATGGTCTTGTTCATTCTCTCTGCCACCCCATTCTACTGTGGTGTCCTTGGCACTGTCTTGATCCTTCTAATCCCCCACTTTTCACAATAGAAGTCAAACTCCTTATTGCAAAATTCTCCGCCATTATCCGATAGAAGACATTTCAATCTTAAACCTGTTTCATTCTCAACTCGGGCTTTCTATATCTTGAAAATGCTAAAGACTTCTGATTTTTTCTTAATAGTGTAGATCCATGTCTTCCTACTAAAATCATCAATGAAGGTAACAAAATAGAAATTACCTCCAAAAGATATACCATGGGCTGGCCCCCAAATATCTGTATGAACCAACTCCAACCTTTTGGATTTCATCTCTCGCCCTTCCTTTGTAAAGCTGACCCATTTCTGTTTACCTAAAACACAGTCTTCACAAAAACCAAAGTTAGAATCAATTATACCTGTCAAAACCTTCTTGGAATGTAAGATCCTCATCCCACTCTCGCTCAAGTGACCAAGCCTTCTATGCCATAAAGTTGATATGTCATTCTTCTCAGCGGCCAAAGAAACAAACGGATCTACCTTGGTAGACAATGGGTAAAGTGTGCCCACCGCCTTCCCCTTGATCACTACCAATGCTCTCTTGCTGATCTTCCACTGATTGTTTTCGAATGTGATCCTATAGCCCTCTTGGTCCAGCTTGTTAACAGATATAAGATTCTTCTTTAATTCAGGTATATACCTGACCTCCTTGAGAATAAGTTTACCTTCATCATGCATCTTCAAATGAATTACTCCCTTACCTTCAATTTTGCACTTCTGACCATTGCCAATAGTTACGTATCCCAACTCACTCTTGACAAAATCACAAAACCATTCTTTGTGAGAAGTACAATGAAATGAAGCACCTGAATCAATATACCATGTATCTATGTTGTAATCATCATGAGTAGATAAACAAAATTTCTCTTCATGACCATCAACAACATTAGCTACATTCTTGACTCGCTCGGGACAATCCTTCTTTACATGTCCTTCCTTGTCACAAATCCAACAAGTAGGCTTACCCTTGAATTTTCCTTTGGATTTAGAGCGTCCTCGGTTCATTAGGACCTCTACTTTGACCTCTTCCTCTTTCTTTGCCCTTGCTTTTGTCCACCGACAATGTTGTACCCGAGATGGACGGTGTGCTATCTACCATGCTCCTCTTCATCATCTCCTGATTCAAGATTGCACCTAGCACTTCATCAAACTTTAGTTGTTCTTTTGATGCATTACTTATAGATGTAATTACCGTATCCCAACTCTCTGACAAAGAACACATGAACATTAAAGATTTAATATCTTCACTAAAGGTCATCTCCACAAATTCAAGTTGTGCCCAAATTTTATTGAAATCATTCAAATGATTAGCAATAGATTTACCTTCGGGCATCCTTAAAGAGACAAGCTTTCTCAACAAAAATAACCTGTTAGAGGCTGATGACTTCTCATAAACACCAGCTAATGCCTCCATCAACCCTTTGACAGTTGTCTGTTTGGAGACATTAAACGCCACCGACTCTGTTAAACACAATCAAACGATAGCTAAGGCTCGCCTATCCAATAAGGCCCACTCCTCAGCTGACATCGCTTCTGGCTTGGTACCTACAAGCGGTTGATGTAGTTGCTTCTCGTATAAATGATCCTCAATCTGCATCCTCCACCATTGATAATTTGTTCCATCAAATTTCTCAATCTTCCCAATCTTAGAAGTGTCCGCCATGACTCCCACTCAAATCAAGATCCGATTGAATGAGACCCAAAGTTCCCACAGACGGTGCCAATTGTTGAGAAAAATCCCCTAAATTGGAGATCAACAACAGCGAACAGAAAACTTGTTTTCACTGCTTGTCTTGTTTACAGAATGAGGTAAATGACGCTTAATTTATAGAGAAGCTTTGAGACCCTTCATCCTCCATGGAACAACCAACAACCACCTTTGTTGATATTTTGGAAATTTATTTAGTATTCCGCGTGTGACAATAGGCTACATACTATTAATATAATTACAAATATTAACAGTTTCGCCTAGATAAAATGGCATAAAAATCTTTCCATTGTTCTGCAACACCATTTTGTTCTCCTCGGCATCAGTCGAAACTATGATCGGCCGTCCAAGCAGATGAGATTTAAACACTTTGCCATACCTTCCCCAAAGAAAGAGAGAGACCATAAAATTTAGAGGAGATTTTTGGATAGTAATACATACATATATATACATATAAGACTTGAATATATAAGAGCTTTCATGAACAGTGATTGTGTATGGAAGCAATAGAGCCACGTAAAAGAGTAGCGCAAATTGGCTTTGAGGCATACATAGATTGGCGTTTTTGCATGAAGCTAACAGGGTTGGAGGAGTAACCAGAGGAGATGAAGTCCAATGTCTCACCAATCCAGGGCCAGCCCAGGTTTCCCTTGGGGATTCCTCTTGTCCCCATCCCACTCCACCACCATACACCAACAACACTCACCACCAAAACCCAGACGCCCACAACCCAATTATTGCTCATCTTTGTCTCCCCTCCACCCCCTCAACCAAAGCTGACGAAGAGAAAGCATGTAAAAGAGGATTATTGTTGCTTGAGCCATGGAGAGGAAGACATTAGATGAGACTTGGGGAGAGCAGGGAATTTAAGAGGCAGGAAGCTTTTGAAAATCCAGCAAAAAATGAGGAAGGGGCTAGCTATATTATGGGCTAAAAACACAAAGCTAGACTGCTTAGATAAGGCGTAGATCCCAATATACAGGGCCAGGAAGATGTAAAGGCTGAGTTGAGAAATGTAAAAATAGTTAGGTTCGCCTGAGTTTGTAAATTATCTTCCGCTTAAGGTTTTTTAATCAGGGTCACCTTCTGAAATTGCACAAAAAAATTTAAAATTTGGAAGTGTCAAATTTTCTTATATTTAAATATCTTAAAATTTAGTCAAAACAATATTAACTTCAATCAAAGTAAGTTTAAATTATAATTTTATAAAACAATATTTTTTATAAAAAATAAAAAAATTATAAAAAATTTTAAGAGACACATACTTATGTTCAAAGGGAGAAATTTTTTATTTTTATTTTATTTTTTTACTATTTAAATATGTAATAAAAAATGTATTGGAAATTTTTAAAATTTGTATGTTATTTCATCTCATTGCTTTTTTATTTCATATATATATATATATATATATATATATATATATATATATATTTTCATTTGCACTAATTTTATATCAATCAAATGAACCTTTAGATGTAATTTTTCTTGGTTAAGTGATGATTAAAAGTGATAAGGTGGGAGTTGGAATTTCCAACCTCTTCCCTGTGATCATGTTGAAGTTATGTGTTAAAATTACTTATTACTCAATGTATTCAAGTTTATATTATATAACAATATCATATTGTCTATTATAAAAAATTGTGGCCAATTATTTGTCTTTTTGAAGTAAGAATTTTTAGTAAGTTTTAACTTTATAGTTTTCTATAAAGTAATAAATGTGAAGAAAAGAGATACATAATATTAATTAAAATAATTCTTAACTTTATATATATATATATATATATATATATATATATATTAATGTGATGAATAAATATAGATTTTTTTTAACGCATAACAAGCCAATCACTTGAAGAAACATGTAAAGTCTTTACATATATATAGGAAATGTGCCCAAGTATATTATTATTTTAATTTTATTATTTTGCTATGCATAATTGTGTATCTTACAAATCTTCGCCTCACCTGTAATTAGTAGGACTTGTTTTAATAAAAAAAGTTGTAGTATATAAAATTTTCATTGTTAATTATAAACGTCTTATTTTAGCGACAATAATATGTATAACTTGGAAATTTTCAGTTGCTACTTTATTTCTAATTACTAATCTATCACTTAGTCCTGATCAACCCGATGATTGCATGAATAGGCTTACCCAATAAATTTACAAGTTGATGAGGCTTTAATGTGTAAATGATAGGTACATGTAGATGTCAGGAGTACAAACGTGCACAGAAGAAATGGATCAGATCGGGCAAAAAAAGTGAGTATTCAATGGTCGGAGCAGGGGTGGCGCCGAAGTTGCAGAGAAGCTCTTTTTCTTGTAACCTTTTGATTGCTTTCATGGGGTTGTGTTCGAATATTTTTAATAGCATGCAAGTATACACGGTCGAAACAAGTAGTATAATGATAAATTAGAGTATCGTTCCCACAGAAAGATGAATTTTCATAAATTAATTAAAGAAAATAAAATTAAGAACAAAACAGAAATAATTGACTTACCGAAATCTAAATAATAACTTAAATAAAAAGCGGAATTAAAATTATAAAACTCGTTCTAGAGTCGAATTTCCCTTAACATAAATTTAAGCTTCATTAAATCTTACTCTTATCTTTTATTCCCTCAGATTGTCGATCTAGGATAATTATATAACATGGTAGCCCCGCTCCTTCATGCTTCTATTATTTTGCCTCAATTTCTACCTCCCGGTGATAATTGATTAATCAACAAAATAATGCATTAAGATTTGCCTTACAATCACATACGGTGTTGTGTATCTTCTGACCACAACGACAAACAAGTCAAAAGACTCGTCGTATGATGAATTATCAATGACTAATCTAATTAATTTCTCCCGAAATCTAATTAAACCTCATGACTAAGAAATAAGTGATCAATCTACTCTTAGCATTAAGAACATGATAATTCAAACAATCCAATTGAATAGAAGAGTAAGAGCTCGAAATAAATTCAATTAAATCATGTTAAGTTTCATTCTTCTCTAGAACGAAATAAAAGATTACTCCATAATAAAAATAGAAAACAATATAAAGGAAACTAATTTTTATTACAAAAGAGAAAGAAATTACAAAAACTAAAACTATTTTTTCTACTACACTCTGAAGCCAAGAGATGAGATATGATCAACAACAAATGACCACCCCTTTATATAGAAGTAGAGATACAAGAATTCGAAGAGGTGTTCACAAATCGACGTAGTCTAATTAATTATACTGTCCCTTCAAGTTTCCAACTATTCGACTCCATTGAACACCATGAATTGTAGCCATTGGGTGGCATCAAGTGTCATGACCAATCAAATCCAAAGCTTAATTTATTCATCTTTTTCTGCATTAAAACATCAAAATTAAGCATATATAATAAAATAATAATTAACTAAAAAATAAAGTAAAATATTACTTAATTAATAATGTTTATACCCAAGAAGTACAAAATCATATTAAAAATATGGATAAATATTATATATTTTAAACACTTAACAAGTTGCAGCCATCTTTCATGTCCTATCTCTCATCACTAGCCTTCTGCAACCTCTCCATTCCGTGGGTGATGATATCGTGTAGTGTGTAAGGAGTACTATTTTATTTGCACTTATAGCCGCCTATCCTTCTTCTCTCGTCCTCTTGTTGAGTCATCGTTGAGTACTGCTCAACACAATGAGGTCCACTTCTTCTTGGTGTTACTGGTTACACAGTTGGTTGGTCTGGTCACAGATGTAAATGTCACTTGTGATTGTGTAATTTTATGTAGAAAACTTGCTCTTTATGACATCGATGTTAAGAAAACAAACTGATTTTTGTATCATACAGAGTATATGATGGATTATTTTGTGCTAGAGCATTCCTTTGTAAACGCATGGCAGCGTAAGTTTGAAATAGTTGAGCATGATTATCATAGAATGATAAGTTGTAACCGGACTGAACTGAACACTAACAAGTGAAGCTTGT
>JAURVB010002129.1:0-10525 GCA_033002965.1 Piper betle
CTGTCAGGTCCATTCTTACATATCCATTTTTGGCTGTCAGGTCCATTCTGACATATCCACTTTTGGTTGTCAGGTCCATTCTGACATGTCCATTATTGGCTGTCAGGTCCATGCTGACATGTCCATTATTGACTGTTAGGTCCGTTCTGACATGTCCATTATTGACTGTCAGGTCCATTCTAACATGTCCATTATTGGCTGTCAAGTCCATTCTGACATGTCCATTATTTGCTATTAGGTCCATTCTGACATATCCATTATTGGCTGTTAGGTCCATTCTGACATGTCCATTAACAAAACAACGAAGCAATTCAAAGAATCCCAACAATTCTTGCCAATCGTAGGATGAAGCAAAGTAGCACACCCACAACAAAACAAACACCCGACCCCAAAGACTCGGAGCAGTTTATACCAAGCAGTCGACAAGAACCCCATGCATAAGACGCTAGGGATCTAGCAACTTAGCAGGGCGTCTCCAACAAACCTTGCATGCAAGAATCCTAATGGAAACGAATAAGATGAGGGACGAAATACTCACACAGAAATGGGGAGGTTGCCTGGGACGGAGAGGTGGCAAGAAGAATGTGACGGTTAGGAAAATGTATCCCCCCCCCTCAACGATCCCCTCCTCCTGCATATATATACACTTCAACCATTCCCTATATTAAATTCTCATACCCCATCATCCATAGGTATTTCCTAGGTTCAACGAGCCCCTTCATTAAATTCTCACACCCCATCATCCATTCATGAATAGGTATTTTCTAGGTGACCTTAAGGCGAACCATGACCTGTCGACTTGATAACCAACCATATTGGTTCATCGATATTTATTTCATAATATTTAGGTTCGAGTCTTGTAATAAAAATCATGGTTTTTACATAGCTGAACACGAGCCAAACTCAAACACAATGAATTTCCGACGAGTTGCTCAACCCATAATAAATTAAAGGTTCATCGAGCACTTAAACAAGCTCAAACATATTTGCCAAAAATCGTATTGAAATCAAAAACATCTCAACTCAGCTCAACTTGGCTTGTTTACACCCCTAACTCCAATGAAGAAATGGACTTCACCATTGCCTCCAAAACATGGAAAAATAGTAGGTATCGAGTTTGATGTAAATAGGAGCTCGAGAAGTCAAGGAAATTAATATCACATTAAATTAGGTTCAAACCGAACCAAACCAAGCCTGTTCTGTTTGGAGTGGATGAATGGCAATGATTGGGTGCACAAACATAAGTTTGGCTGATGGTGCACCAACGGGTCTAGTAAGCGACATGATCAACAATAATCAGGCAGTGGGTGGCATAGTTGCAAAAATCGGAATAAGAATCGGTTTCCGAAGGAGTCACTGAATCGGATCGAATTGGTTTAAATCGGTCAAGAATCGGTTTAATTTAATCGGTCCAAATCAGTCCTTCAAAAATTTCAACTTAGTCAAAATTGTTTTTTTAATTATTTTGAATTAGTTATTATTTTTTACTCGAATCGGAGTATAGTCAACTTTTAATTACGAGAATGGCACCGCTATTTCATGCCCCCGTCCTCACCCCGATGCCACCCTTGTCCCCCCTCCCCGATCGCCACCGCTGCCCCGTCATCGCCCTACCGCCCTGTCACCTCATTGGCCCCCTCGTCCCCCGCCCCGTCACTGCCTGTCGCCCTATTGGCCCGTCCCTTGTTGCCGCTTCACCACCCCCCCCTCACTGGGTTCAACCGCCTCCCTCGCCGCCCTCTCCTCGTCCCTAGTCGCCCCATCGCCGCCCTCGCCGCCATTGCCCCTCACCCTCCCCTCGATCACCCGTCGCCACCATCACTGCCTCCCAGCCGCTGTCCAGAATTGGCCGATTTCGGAATCGGCACGAATAGGGTTGAATCGGCCAATTCAAGTTGAGACCAATTCACATGTTTTTTATCAACCGGTTCGCCACCGATCTGATTTAAATTGGTTGATTCTAAGTGGAATTGGCCGATTTCTGCATGCTTGGTGGGTGGCAAAACAGGCATGGTTTGGCTAGGAAAACGCAGGTCCCGTTTATAGAGAAATGCAATTTGGTCACCAGCTTGCAGGTGACAAGTAGCAGGCAAACATTGGGCTCGTAGACATCGACAGATCTAGAAGACACGATCAACCTAAATGGATTTGATAGAGCCACTCTCTTCCTCTTCTCTTCTCAACATTGTTGATGCCTCCAATGACACCATTGGCAAGATGGATTCGACTCACCGGAGTATGTACTCATGAGTAGGGCTACTAAATGAGCGAGCGAGCTGAGCTCAGCTTGTGCTTGAACTCAAACTTATGCTCAAAATCTACTCGAATATTTTTTATGTTGTTCGAACTCAAATATACTAAACTATTTAATTTTGAAGAACTCAAAACTAGCTTGTTTGAGAACTCAAAACCAGCTCGATTATAAGGGAAAGTAACTCTAGTTGCCCTACTCATAATCACACCAAAATTCAACCCATCATTCCTCGTAGAAGTCCTTAAACATAACCCTCCATCCTGCCGTCAATATTAGAATTTCAAATTTTTAAAAAATAAAAAGACAAATCACACTCTCATCCCGTTTTTTGAATGTGTGTGTATATATATACAAGTAACACCTCTAAAAAGCAATAATCCAAACATAATAGATCCCATAACTCACAGATCCCCATTTTCATGGCCATCAATATAAAAACAATTAAATAAAAATCGAAAAAGAAGACAAAAAACTGCAAATCAAACAAGCTACATGAGATCTCATAAAAGACCAAACAACCGAATGAGACCTCCAACATCAACCAACAAGATCAAAGGAAAAGAAAATACACCAAGCCAGTTCTAATAATACCAATGAAAAGTATCACAAAGAGAGAGAGAGGGGGAGGATGATACTGAAGCCGGAGTTGACAAGGTAGTTGACAGTGTGGCCGTCATAGGTGTAGGTGAACCTGTTGTTGGAGGAGGGGAGCTTCTGGAGGCATTGGGCAGTGATCGAGGTGAAGTTGCCGGTGAACTCGGTGTACTCCCAGGATGACGGTGCCCCTCTCCACGGCACCATAGATGAGGGACTTCTTCGCCGCCATCACCCGGGCTCCGACTGTCGTGGCGTCACTGGTGGTCGACCTAGGGTTTGTGAATCGGGATCGGCTATGGACCGACGGCTATGGTGGTGGAGGTAATAAACCATTTTTTTAACTTTTTTTTTATAAGAGAGAGAGTTTGGTTTTTGAAAGGGCCCCCTTCCTTTATTATTATTTATTTTTAAATGCAAGTTAATTGTGAAAGAAACTGGTTTTTTTTCAATTAACTTTTCTAGCTAAACTATTTTCTCGGTTATGCATGATTCAAATAATAATATCAAGCAAAACTTTTTATTTTTCAAGACTTTAGTTATAAATTTACTCTTTTTATATAAGTAAGTAAATATTATTTATATGCCAAGATCATTGATGTGTATATGATTTTCTTTTTGCCCTTTTCTTAGGGTGAAAGAAATTATTAATAATTGAAGGCATAGGGGGTTGTGGAAGGGCTATCTGAGCCAGGCCCAAATACCAATTACGATTTTAGTTTTTCTTCTACATGTATCCAACAAAAAACGATATTAAATAATGTGTTGAGCATGGGTCCCATGTTCCCAACTGAGCTATCCCTGCACTGATTCTGAGAATGGTATTTATTTAAAATAAAATAATATAGATTTAAGCCTACATTTTTTTTGTTTTAAACTTTGAACTACATCTTGGAACATTGCAAAATGCAGGCACTAGATCAAGAAAAGTCTGCCTTGTCGTTATTATTAAAATTATTATCTTTGTAATGAGGGACTCATTTATATACCTAAATGATTAAGGCTATTCACAAGGCATGTCAAGATTTGCTCGAATAAAGTTTGTTTTGTTTATATTTCTTTTTTTGCACATTGGCCACTTTTTTATTTTATTATATATAAATAAATATACTAGGTACAATTAAACTTATTAACATATATAATGATTATATATATAATTTCCACCACCCTTCTTTAGTACGTAGTCAATAATAACATTTATTTATGATTTTAAATGTATTTTATGAGGGCAAGTGATATTATGTATATTATTATATTATATTATCCAGTTGAGTTTGAATCGAGCTACGAGTTGAGTTCGAGTTATAACCTAGTCGAGTAGAGTTGAACATTGCGCTTACTCAAACTCGACTCGTAGGATTCGAGTTCAAGTCAAGTTCAAGCTCAAGCATTTAAATGTCGAGTTTCGAGTCGAATCAAGTCAAGCCGAATTCTAAATGCTCACGGGCTACCTCGCTCAATTCGCAGTCCTACTCATGATTTGAGTTCTTAACGCCCTTTGCTACTACCACATTTGCTACCAACAACACCTAAAAGTTCTCCAAAAAACTGTGATTTTGGTCACCTTCCCATCAAAATTTTGGCTTACCGCTGCCATCCCGCCGTCGATCACCATAGTGGTTTGACTCCGGAAAAGATTTATCAATCAGTCCCCTTTATGGTCGGAGGGTTGCCATCGTTGCCCACCAGTGAGCCATTATTCTTTTGTCGTTGCACTGAACGCGCAGGGCATTCTTTTCTTTTTGCTTATGTTATGGATTTCTTCATCTCTTTGTCCTTTTCCTAACCATATCATATTAGTCAGCCCATATTTTGCAATTCTTGGTTATCATAAATAAATATTGTTTCAACAGTATTGATTTTATTTTATTTATGATATTGGACTAAAATTAAGTTTTTTGGTGAGAATCACATATTTATTTATCTGCCAATAATTATATTTTTATTTATTCTTTATTATTTTATTATCTTTGACTCGTGTTATTTTAAGAAATTTTGGATATATTTCCAACATATTATTTAATATTTTCCCCATGATTGTGTACCTGAGTAGAATATATGGTGTATTTGGAATATTTATTTAACTATTGATAATTTATTAAAATATTATTGTTTGCCTCGTTTTGCATACTAGTTCAGACAAGTACTTTTGAGTGCATAATGGTATATATATCATGTAGTATACTTTAGCTAATTATTGAGATGAATTTGTTGTAGGTCTCGGAGTTCAAGCTTGCAGCTCAGCAAAAAATAGATTTAAACATACATAGACTCGCATCAACCTCTGTATAATGCCCACCATGGTACTCAGATGGTAAGAAATCGGTTGTTAATGCCACAATCTCTGTAAACATGATGTATTCGCAGTCCTGATATATCGTGCCACTCTGGATGGGAGGAGTGTTGATACGGTCTTCATATCTCCTCTTATTCATAATGTAAAGACATTGAAAATTATAAACATACATATTTAGGGATTGGGTAAGGATCTCTTATACTATACATTTCTCGATCTTGAGTTTGAAAAATCATTAAGGGATCTCATCTTTGAAGTTTTCTTAAATTTATAGAAAATTTGACTAAATGACCCGATATTAGTGAGATCTGATAAAACACTAATAACCCATCCTATCGTAAAGACTCGGCTAAACACACTTAATGAACAAAGCAAATAGAACAAGTATATAGAATCCTACAAACCTGGTGAGTAAAGCTCCTCAATATAGTATGACAAGCTCATTTTGTGTACCCTAAAATGATATCAAATAATCAAACCATATTCATACACACTAAGCTCGCAAATTGAGGGAATCCTCACATTGTGCACGTACAAACATGATTAGGTCTAAACACTATAGCTAATCAATTTTGCCCTAATTATTATTAGGTTGATTAATGACTATTAGAGAGGCTTAAGGGTGAAATGAACATTAGCCTCTTAGTGTGTTCATTAGGGTTTAGCCTAATTAACCCTAAAGAACACAATAATAGAGTCAAGGCCTCAAATCATGCACATGCACATGATTAAGCTTAACGCCATAATTAAGGTAATTAATAATATATTAATTACTATTAAGTTACTTAATGACATTTGAGGAGCTTTAAGAGTTCATTGAGGATAAATTAAATGAAATCCTAATCAAACCTTAATTCCTATTTTATTAGAGCTACATTACTTAGACAAATTTTCTAACACCCTAAATAGGTTTTGATTTGGCTGAAATTTTATGGGCTTACTGCTAATGGGCTATGAAATAAGCTTAATTTTTATAGTGGGGTAGAAGGATTGTGAGATCCCTCAACTTAGTCCCACATCTAATACCTACTGGGAGAAAATCATGTTTATAAGTGGGAATGGACTATAGATCTTTAACTTTCGGGGTACCCATTTTAAAGAAATGACTTAGCCCATTACGTTGCACTTTGAGTCGGGTCATTATACAAATGGTATCAGAGCCAACCTAGTTCCATATGAGCTGGTGGGAGAATGGATATGTCAGAACGGACCTGACAGCCAAAGATGGACATGTCAGATTGGGCCCTAACAGCCTATAATATAAAAAATGGACATGTCAGAATGGACCTGACAACCCATTAAGTATAGAATTTTCAGGGAGGAAATTTCCTAAGGTGGGTGGATTGTGAGATCCCTCAACTTAGTCCCACATCTAATACGTATTGGGAGAAGATTCTGTTTATAAGTGGGAATGGATTATAGATCTTTAACATTCGGGGTACCCATTTTAAAGAAATGACTTAGCCCATTACATTGCACTTTGAGCCGGGTCGTTACAAGGATGATCTTAATGCGTCTCTAAGAGAATTTTCAGGGACGAAATTTCCTAAGGTGGGTGGATTGTGAGATCCCTCAACTTAGTCCCACATCTAATACGTATTGGGAGAAGATTCTGTTTATAAGTGGGAATGGACTATAGATCTTTAACATTCGGGGTACCCATTTTAAAGAAATGACTTAGCCCATTACATTGCACTTTGAGCCGGGTCGTTACAAGGATGATCTTAATGCGTCTCTAAGCCCATCTATCTAACAGGTCATTTCTTGATTTTCTCAGACTCAGTTACACCTGTAGGTGAGTGGGCTTGGTTCATGGGTTTCTTGTAGGAGTAAATTTTAGGAAAAATTCTGCTAACCCCTAACATTATGATTCTAATCTCCACAAAATCTTGGGACAAAATACTATATGGATCGTCCTAGAGAAATTTTGGGCCTAAAACATTGGATTTTAGGACTGAGCCTACCTATGATGGGAAGAAAACTCCTAATTGGCCTAAGTGTCCATTGGTACTGAGATTTTACATGGGCTTGGTGGGCTTCTAAAGAAATGTCTATGCAAAATTTCAAAGAATTTTGTACCTAATTACCCTATGAACCTAATTTTGCAAAGAGAGACAAAGATTAGAATTACACCGTACTTCTCTGCGCAATCAAGAAAGAGGAATTCTTTGACTTAATAAATGAGTTCAGATTAAGCTCATTTTTATGATTTCTAGCAAATACTTGGTATGTCTTACATTAATTATTCCATAAATTTATAAGGCTTCTTAGTTGTTGGATTTACACAATATAAGTTGACCACTATCTTAGTCCTCAATAGGATAGTGTGAGTAGCCCTTATTTAGCCATGATGTCCTTACCCTTAATAATGTTATTTTAGTGTAAAGTTTTATGAGTGAAGTGAACTTTTATATCTAAACATGAGAATAAGCATCCATATATTTAGCATCACCATATCAAACTATAAATCATCCAACATACATCCCCGATCTGCATTCATTATAAAATAGCTTATACATGGCAATTCTATTATCTTTTCAACATGATACAGGGATAGAACATAGGTAAAAATTCATATGGAAGTGAAACCAAATGAATCAAGAGTGCAATGCAATAAAAATCACATTTTTTTCTAATAAGAAATACATGCTACATTGCAAATATAAGTGAGTACGGTCATGGATGAGCACATTGGTGGACATATGAGCATGTATATGGCATGGAGACCTAAATACAAGCAATATAAATACTAAATTAAGCCCAACACAAACTAGACAACCTATTCTAACATCTAATGTAGCCTAAACAACAAGCAAGAGGCCAAACACAACAACCAAACAAAGAAAACAATAGAAAGGGAGAGGGAAAAGAGCAGACCAAGAAGGAAAAAGAGGAAGATGGAGGAGAAGAAGAGTTTCCAAGCCTTGGTAGCCTTAGGAGCTCCTTGCCAGTAGCTTCAGGAGGAGAAGGGTTGAAAGGGATCAGAAGTGGAGAATGATAGAGGGGAATGAGGGGAATAGGTTTGGAGAAGAGGGGGAGAAGGGATTTTTATAGAACTGAAAACAAGGACAGCGCAAGGCACTGGAGTCAACGCTGCAACCCTAGCCAATCAGAAGCTACTACCTACCTGTCACGAGTTGACAGGTGTTGGTGCAAGGGCGCCCTCTTAGCGCAAAGGTGGCATGGGGCATAAGGGTGTTGGCGCCAAGTTCTTGAAACATGACGCAACACACCACATACATACTCTAATGCACATGAGAAGATTCTAGACTTGTGGGGACGCAGTCCTATTGTCTATCTACTACACATACATCCCACGAAAGAGGGAAGAATTCGAAACATACACTTGTTTGACCGGACGTAACTAGCACCACGTGACTTGTTCTTGGCATGCATGTAACATATCATAACACAGCATACAAACAGCTAATAGTACTTTACATAAAGTACTCAGCTCTATTCATACACAAACCACGACTAAAACCATCGGACTAACTGCTTGAGGTTTTACAATGATGATGGTTTGACATGATAATATATAGAATATATTTTTGAACAAACTATTTGTCTTATAATTGAATCAAAATTGAATTATTTAAATTGTATAATTAATTTTATCTCAAATTATATTAAAAAGAATTATATATTAATAATGCTTGAGCTTTTCAATGTTTGGCTCGAACTCGACTCGACTAGGAGCCTTTTGAGCTTGACTTGAACTTGAAATAATCAAATCGAGTTTGAACATATCTTAGCTCAACTTGACTCATTCGATTAGCACTTCTTACCGCTCATATGTTATGAGAATCATGTTATGTCCTTGTATGGACATATGCTAAGAGTCAGGACATATGCTTTATAGTTTTGGGAGCTAGTGCCTGCATATTATAACTTCATGGAGCTAGTTAGCAGATGGTTAGACACAAAGTGTAACCCCATTCAGAGTTTTGAAGAAATAACTTAGCCCATTAGTTTACGCTTTGGGCTATATCGTTACACAAGCGTAATCCCATTCCGAGTTTGGCCTAAGTAGCAAGAGGAGTTTGACTCGGGTCAACACCTTTGACATTAAATGGTGGGTTTAATGAGGGAGTGTCCTTTAGGGAGAGAGTGCTTTCCCTTGTGCTCCGCCGGCATGATTAGGTCCTTACCTTGAGCCAAAGGAATTGATCCTTTACCTCGAGAATAGGAGGTACCTGCATGGTACTATTTAGGGTTTCCAGTGCAGGTAGTTGATTGTTGACCATTCTTGAGGCAACAATTTCCCCCTAGCCTGGGAATGATGAAGTCAGGGACTTCAGTCAGACCAAACCACATTGACTGAATAAAGGGATACCAATTTATACTCATCTTGAGTGATAACCTTGCTTAAGAGTCTACCACAGTGGTAGCAGTCATGTGAGTCAAAATTAGTATTACAAATCAGTACAGAACGATAGGTCATAAACCAGTGAAGAACGAACGAGACATATATCAAACCTCAATACGAGTCCTAGTAGGCTCAAGGGGAGATAGTGATTCTTTGGGTCATTTGAACCCTTCTTGTTTATAAGTGCGTGACTAGTGTGATATCGAGAAACACATGCCTACTATTAACTGATTGGTCATCCCAAGTCCACTTCACTCTCAAATCGAACTGCAACTCTTACGGTAGATCGAACCAATTCTTAATTTGATTACGTTGGTCGACGCAAACCTAAGCGGAAGGGACCTAGACCCTATACGCATTTGAAGACGAAATATACCACATCTGTAACCAATGCATGAATGAGATGTACAACCTAACAGGATACCACGTGAATGTCATAATAATTAATCACACAAAAAATCAATTAAATTACAATAAAATTACAAAAAATTCTAAAACAAAACAGACAATTTTTTTCCTAAAATTGCAATAAAGGGCCAACCAATTTAACCACAATATATATCACGACACAATATGTAATTTTTTTCAGAGCACACTAAAGTTATAACAACAAAATCAGATTCATTAACTGGGTCTCGACCAATCTGCTGGTCACATCCATCAAATCTACTATATTAGTCTCAAAATATTTCAATCATTTCAACATAATACAAACACATCACAACATGATATGTCATAAGAAAATCACACAACAAGCAATACATGTCATGCCAAGTCTGTGTGTGCAAATGACAATTACTGCTCCGTCACTAAAGCTGACATATTCTACACATGTTCCTCACCTAAATAGATAATAGAAAAACATTAGTAACAGGTCTCACTAGTATGAAAATAACTAAATATCGAACAGGCATACAAGAGCTAACACTCATGTAAAGCAAACATTTATAGAACTTCATCTAAACACTCTAAGGGCAACTACTGAGGAGCCATTGACCTGTAAACCAGATGA
>JAURVB010002130.1:0-23337 GCA_033002965.1 Piper betle
TATATAGGGCAGCGCTACAGTGCGCTGCCCTATTTTGGCAGCGCCAATGCGCTGTCAGACGTGGGCCGTCGGATCTTGATCCGACGGCCCACAATCAAACCACCCACCCACCCACCCATTGTTGGACCGGCCCGCCAGACCCGCCAGACCCGCCCGACCCGCCCGACCCACCCCTCCCGCCCCGCGATCGCCTCGCCGCACCGGGCACCGCCCGCCGCGCGCGCCCTCCCCGCCAGCGGCCTCGCCCCTGCCGGCGGCCCCGCCCTCCACCCCCTCCGCCCGCCCGGCCATCGCCTGCGGCCGATGGTCCCCGCCCCAGCCGGCACCGTCGATCCACCGCCAACCCCCCCATCTCCGCCACGACCCGATCCGCGCGCCCTCCGCCCCCGCCCGCCGGCGGCTGGCGAGCCCCTCGCCACCCCGGGCGTGGCGGGGGGGGTCGGCGGTGGATCGACGGCGCCGGCTGGGGCGGGGACCACGGCGGCGGGCGATGGCCGGGCGGGCGGAGGGGGGTGGAGGGCGGGGCCGCCGGCAGGGGTGAGGCTGCGGCCGCCGGCAAGGGCGAGGCTGCGGCCGCGGCAGGAGGTGGCGCGGTCGCGGGCGGGAGGTCCGGTTCGGGCGGGTCAGACGGGTCGGGCGGGCAATCGGGTCCCA
Organism: Piper betle; assembly: GCA_033002965.1. NCBI lineage: Eukaryota > Viridiplantae > Streptophyta > Magnoliopsida > Piperales > Piperaceae > Piper > Piper betle. Next base: position 655 of record JAURVB010002130.1, read on the forward strand.
AATCTGAAAAAAATTAGGATGAACGAGAGCCGCTGGATTTTGATCCAACGGCTGCTCGTTCAACAGTCGTATGGTGCGTTGCAAAAACTTGTAGCGCACCATAGTATTTTGTATATATATCACGACTAGACCCTAAGACCATGAAAGAGTGAAATATGACAAAGTAATTAATGAATCACAATGATCGCACAAGCTCCCACCCTCAACTATAATTAAAGAAAAGTTGGATTATGTAAACTATTTTGCCAACAAAGGCTTCAGAGTACAATTGTGACAAGAAACACATGAAGTGAATAACATTTCTCTGCTAGCTAGGTGAAGAGTGCTAAACGGGATGTGAAGGAGTTGAAAGAAGAACAGTCAAGAAAGGGGAGCTAAAAAAGTGAGAGAGAGTGGATGTGTGTGCATGATTGGCATGGCAATGAGCTCTGCGTCGTTAACAAATTGTGAGGTAAAAGAAACAATAGATCGAACCTAGGATGCACGGGAAATGAAGGCACGAACTTTAAAAGAAGCAAAAAGAGGGACGAGGAGTAGGATGCACGGAAATGAAGGCACGAACTTTAAAAGAAGCAAAAAGAAGGACGAGGAGTATTACAGAATGATATATGCTCAATAAAAATTGCAAACAAAAATATGAACAACAAAATGCAGGGAAACCTGGATGAAGCCCGGAACTAAATACCGTTCGTGACATCACTGTTTGCCTGCAACAGTGAAAAAAGAGCACAATTTTGTTGATTAGACATTCCACGCTATTTAGAATATATACAAAATCACCCGAACACATACAACAAATATTTTCCCTTCTTTTGTTAAGATATTTTTTCAAATAAAAATAAATATTAGACAAACAATTTCTCACCTATAGACGTAGTAATCCACGTACCTCTAAGGACTTGAACTAGTGCCCTTAAGATGGGCAGATCCAGAGTAGAGTGCCCAAAGAAGTATTACAGAACTAGTGCCGAGAGATTGGATGAGGTGGGTGGGTCCAAGTAGGGTTTTATAAATATATAAGGCTGCTTCTCACATAGGCATAACATTTGATATTAGCTACTAAATGTGATAAAATATTTGTTTATAGCAAATTGACGAGAGGTAAGAGAGTCAATAATAATTTCGAAATCCCTGCGCAGAAATGATGAACAATGCCGGTGGCTTGTTTCCAACGTTTCCTATGAGCGATTGCCTCCAAAAATTAAATATGACATACTGTCACAGTTTCGAGGTACGACTGCAAAATTCTATTTTGAGTGTTAAGCGTTACAGACACCTCCTAAGCTGCCCAGTGAGATCAGTGGCCGAAAGCAAAAAAGAAGAACCATCGACGGACGCCCAGACAATTATTAGCCTTTTCGTCGTCGAAAAACTAAATCCAATGCCAGTTTGCTTTGCAAGTGGTATATGGTATGTATGAACATGGACAAATTAGTAATGTGCGGTTCAAAACTAAAATTATTTTGTTTAATCTTCCTATCACCTTCACCTCTTATCTACAATTTCTTTTATATCTACTTAAGCAAGCAAAGACGTGCAATCATTCAAAAGTTAATATCCTTCAAGACAAAATGTAAAATACTGCAACAAGTAAAACAATATCGGTAAGGAATTAGCAGGGATCCATGGGAGATAACGTTAAAAATAAAAGTACTCTATAGAAAGCAGAAAATAAACGTTCATTCCACCCAGCCCAAGCACCCATTGCCAGGCGGCAGCTTTTATCATTCTAGCACATAGGACAAGAAATGGCGGTATGCCAGGCTTCCCAATATGGTGTAAATGCTCAACCCATTGGGCATACGCTCTTGTTGATTCTTGCAATTCATAAGTTCTTCCAATGCAGGAAGTCGGAGGTGTGGCTACTTGGGTGAAAGACTGACGCGACAAATGACAAGTCGATGCTATATACATGGGCGAAACCCTTACTTTTTAGCAGCTTTTCAGCCCCATTCCTTGTCTGGTTTTTCTGACACTAAAACCACACCTGTTTCTTCCCTGTTTCAATATATGGTAGTATATCAGACTGCCTAGTACATATATATATATATATATTAATTAATTAATTAATCAGCATGTATGTCTGAGGACAATTTTTGAATTAATGACACATCTTTCTCACACAAGTAATTAATATTTAAATGCATTTTGTTCATTGTAGCTTTACTGCAAAACTATAAAATTACACAAGAGTTATAAAGTGCTTCAAATTACGTACTAGCGTTACCTTGCGTACCCTAGCTTGCCATTCAAGAGGGTACTTACTTGATAATGACACACCATGTAAAATCTTTTGTCGTTTTGCTTTTAGAATTAGCCATCGGTGACACACTATGAGTATGCGCGCCAAAATGTAATTAATTTTATATTTTATACATAATAGTGATGATAATAATTATAAGGACTGGAGCTTTAGTAATTGTTAATTTTTAGACATTAATAAATAAATGTAAGGCCGTCTCTCTTGCTCATCATTTATAATAATCTTTTTTTTGCTAGCAAAGACACGACTGGGCATAACTGGACGAGTCGTTCGCCTGTAAAGATGTTTTGAAAGACCTTTTGTAAGTTGGGAGGCGGAGGCGGAGGCGGAGAATGAGTGTTCTCACTATATCGTTTCTAAACTTTATTGAAACGTTTGGAATTGAATGTACACGCTGCCCACTATGAATTGAATCTACTCTTGCTTTGTTGTCGTTTCCTTATAGCCAAGATCATTTAAACAATGATATACTCCTAAGGATTAATTAACATTTTTAACCATGCGTGTTTAATTTCGATAAGCAGATCGCAAGAATGTGATATTTGAATAACATAATAAATTGATAATGAAACAGGACAAAAATTAAAATAAACTTACAGCAACTGGATCATCAGAAGTAGACAAACCTATCCTTACTCATTGACGTCACCATAACAAACTGAAACAAAAGAAGAAAGCTAGAAGAAATGACAGCTATCAGAAAATTAGTGAAATGATGCACCGGCTACTATCCCTAATCAAAGAGCTAAACAAGGAATTCGATAAACAATGAGTCTATGACTACCATTTACATCAAAATGAATCTGATGTCTAATGTAACATTACAAATTGGTGCTAATCACCTCATAAGATTCTATTGACTCTGCTTGAAAACATGAATCTCACCTAATGGCTTAAGGAGAAATCCAAACTTGTCTTTCCAATCCAAACCATGTTCTGCCAATTCATTAACACTATCCGCATGTTGTGTGGAGTTGTATATTTTTTCTTTTATTTATTGATTTTACCTATAATTAAGTGTTTGCACACTGATTTGCGTGCCTTCCCATGTTGGAAGGCTGTGACGCGTGTTTGCAGGGGATGAGTCGAGATCAGGTTGACCCAAGGTGCCTTTGCTCCGAAATAAAGAGCTCTAATAAATGATTTTATTTCTTTAATTCTTTTATTTCCTTTATGTTATTATCATGTGAGCTTTCACTCGCTTTGAATTCATTGTTCTTCAAGTCGAGGCACAGTTCAATGTCAAACCCAACTCGAGTGTTCAAAGTTCAAAGCATTCAAATTCAAAGAGTTCATATCTCCAAAAAGTTCAAGTGAGGAAGAGTTCAGATTTCCAAAAAGTTCAAGTCCAAAGATTTGAGCCGTGGAGAGTTTCGATCTCTAAATCAAAGTTTAATTCATTGATAAATTCAGAATGTGAAAACCAAATTTTTACAGAGTATAAGAGGTTCAAGTATATTACTACAAACTTAGCACATAGGACAAGAAATGACAGTATACCAGGCTTCCCAATATGGTGTAAATGCTCAACCCATTGGGCATACTCTCTCGTTGATTCTTACTTCTTAGTTTTTACAATGCAGGAAGTCGGAGGTGTGGCTACTTGGGTGAAAGACTTACGCGACAAATGACAGAAATCGACAGCTTTTCAGCCTCATTCCTTGTCTGGCTTTTCTGACACTAAAACCACACTTCTTTCTTCCCTGTTTCAATATATGGTGGTATACCAGACTTCCCAGACATTTGATCTACCTACTTGTTTGAATTAGCGCTTTTCGGTTTTTGGAATAGGCTTCAAAATGGACATAATCCAGAAATTAGGGTTATATGGAGGTCCAGAAAATTTGGTTTGGTTTAGAAAACGGGTTTTGTCTAGTTTTGAAAAAATCTCTGGTCCAACCAATTTTTTGTGTGCTTTGTGCAAGGTAATATCCAAGCTTGTGCCATTCATACAAAATAAACTGTTAATTTTTTTCTCTTTTTTGTGGCATATGTAGACAATATTGATGCTGATGAGGCATGAATAAGTTGTTGTATCAGCTGTGTAGTCAACGTAATCCTTCTCCTTGGGCGAAAAATTGGCATTCTACCTTCAACCATTTCCACCTCATCTTTAAGCTTGAACTAACCCAATTTCGCCTCACTGATGGTTTGCAGCCGCTGACGTGTGATTTCTTTGTGTGATGACTAGACATGATGTGTCAAATTTACGCTTCTACGGCCTCACATGTTAGCAAAAAGTAAGTGTTTAGCAAGGAAGGCACCTAATCTACAATTCCTCATTCAGGAGCCTTATAGTTCTTCTGCATGGTTTTTATAATCTTGGATGACTTTGTTGACTTCGAGACCTTCAAGATGATAGCACGTGAGCATGAGGCAACATTACAATTGTCTTTATTGAGAAAATTGTGCCTGCAATCTTGCTCATCGTGTCTTCTATCTACTGAGTAAGGGCAACAAAAAGAACCTTGTTGATGTCATTATTTCCGTCAACATTACAATTGTCTTTTTTGAGAAAATTGTACCTCCAATCTTGCTCTTCTGTCTTCCATCTGTTGAGTGAAGGCAACATAAAGAGGCTTGTTAATGACAATTTTTCCGTTCATCTCAGTCATAGCTTGTTTGCTTCCTTAGGAAAAGAGGATGTGACAGACTCAAATTTCTTGCCGATGTCATTTGGGTCAAGCGTATCATCGTTGATGTCGTGGAAGAAGAATTTATTCCTGCAAAATAAATATGTTAGAAAATTTTTTTTTGCTTTTTCTGTTCTTTTTCTGTTTTTTTTCTTTCTTTGTTTGTTTTCCTTTTTCTCCTTTTTTTTTCTTTTCTTTTCTTTTGTTTTGATTTGCTATGTACAACATGCTAAAAAAATCACTCAGCCATGGCCCCTGCAGCAGAATCATGCCAAAGCTACACATACTTGGCATTAACACTAAAGATGCCTTTGCTGTCTACTATGGTGAGATTGTCCGCTCCCATGAAGGGGCAAACTTTGGATCCGGTAGATTGGCTGGAACTTCCCTTGTGTTTCACAAGACAAGGCTACCCGGGATAGATTACCGAGGAGAAGCCTAATTGTTGTAGAGGTCGGCCATCTTTTTGGCTATCATCATTGGGGTACTCATCAAGATACCCCAAAGCCGCAATGCGCTCTACTACACAATCACGATGAAATGGCTCAAGATGTGCAGCAACAGCAAGATGAGTAGTCCGGAGCTCGATCTCTACCGGTAGTACGGCCTCAGCTTCATATACAAGCATGAACGGGGTGACACCTGTTCTAGCCTCACAGAAGTTCTATAAGACCATAAGGCTTCAGGCATACGATCATGTCAGTCTCTTTGGTCGTCAGCACCGATCTTTCTCTACATTTGCTTTAGGATTTTGTTAAATGACTCAACTTCAACATCGCTTTGTGGGTTGTACGGAGATGACTCAACCTTGTGAATATTGTATTTTTCAATTAACTCTGCAATCTACCATTTTAAAAATGGGGTTCTATTATCAGTAATGATCTTTTGTGGTACATCAAACCTACACATGATGTAACTGCTTGATAAATTGTGCCATACACTCTCTAGTTTGTCACTTGACGGGGATGGCCTCAGCCTACTTTGTGAAATACTCCTTGATAAGAATAAATTTGTTCCCCTTAGAAGAGACAGTACTGATAGGGCCGAGAAAATCGCGTGGCTATGCGGTGGATTTCAATAGCCTTTATCTGAGCTCCACATGGGCAAGGAAGTCAACAAGAGAGCCATACTTGCCAAAATATTCCTCCATGGCAAAAGTAGTGTCAGGAGCACAAGGAGTAAAAGAACCGACTGGTGCATCTTGGCGGGAAAACCATATGATTGGCCTTCTTTGACCCATGTACGACTAATGCATCAGACATACGGTTCAACGATCTAAGGATATGCTCAAACTTAAGATCTTCAAAATGCTTCATTAAGCGAGCATGACGGGCAACTAGGTAAGCCTCCTTAATATTAAATTCTCTTTTAGCTTGTTGAATAATCAAGAGTGAATCCCCTTGAACTAAGAGATGCTTCACATTAAGCTCGACAGCTAGAGTGAGGCTGAGTAGCAAAGCTTCATCCTACGCAGAATTATTGGTGCAGAAATAGTTCAGGTTGCAAGCATGTAGGTGTAGTTTACCTTCTGGTTCCATCAACACCACACCTGCACCTCCACGTGGGCCAACACCTGCTCGCAATCCAACAAGAGCACCATCAAAATAAAGTGTCCAGTGAGGAGTGAACGCTCAGGCAAGCCAGACAACACTTCAGTGGTCGTCTCAGATGGCATGGCGGGGTGATTTGCCAAGGGTTTTGCAAGGGCTTGACCTTTGACAGCCGTTGGGTGATGCACTTGATGTCAAACTCCGTCGATTTCAGCAACCATCGTGCAGCACGTCCTGAGAGGGCAGGCTGTTCGTCTAGGTGCCTAACTTGGTTGTCATGGATGACTAAGTACACTTCATGAGTTAGTAGGTAGTGGCGTAACTTCTGGGCCGCAAACACTAAGGCATGACAAGTCTTTCCACTCTGAAATAATTCTTTTTAGCATCATTCATTATGCGACTAAGATAGGACACCGGTTTTTCACGGCCACCGTCGTCCACCTGCGCTAGTAGGGCAGCCACATCAGACTCTGTGTGATAGATGTATAGGATCAGTGGCCGGTCAGGTACCGGAGCAAGTAGGAGGTTGAAGAATTTCTTCCTTGATCCCATCAAAAGCCTTTTGACATGTTTCACTTCAGACAAAATGCTCACTCATCTTTAGTGCTTGTGTCAAAGGCATGATTTTGGTAGAGAGGTCAGGAATAAACTGTCAAATGATAATTGATCCTTCCCAAAAAAGCTTTTCCAATTGCTTTAGGGATGTCGGCGGTGCCATAGCTTTGATAGCTCGAATCTTGGCCGGCTCAATTTAGATTCCACGTTCATGGACTACGAACCGGAGAAATTGACGGAAGACACACCAAAAGTACACTTGCGAGGGTTGAGCTTCAAACTGTACTCCCTACAACGCTGGAGAACGCATTGTAGAGTAGCTCTATGCCCTTGGTGAGTCTTGGACTTGCCAATGATGTCATGAATATAGATCATCAGTAAAAATATATTACATGGCTTGTTGGTAGGTTGGGATGACATTTTTCGGGCCAAAAGGCATGACAGTGTAGCAAGAAAACACCGATGGGGATGTAGAAAACCGGCTTCTCTTCGTCTATAGGTGCCATATGAGTCTAATTGTACCTACTAAAACCATCTATCAAAGATAACATCTGATACCTGACAACATTGTTCAAGCAAAAGATTTGGCAGGTTAAATGCATCCTTGGGCTTTGCTCACGCCTTGCTGAAATCCCTGGGATCCACATTGATGTAGAGTTGGCCATTTTTATTTTTCACAAGGACTATATTGGCAAGTCAATCAGGATATTGCACTTCCCCGATGAATTTTGCCTCCTTCAACTTTGTGATCTCAGCTACAAATAAGGATTATTAGGCCAGATTGAACTTTCGCCTTGTTTACTTGACAACTTTCATGTATGGACTTCACTGCTAAAGTCACACCTCAGGGCAAACGCCAAGACCATACAAAAGAATCATTATAAGCTAGCAACAAGTCAATCAGTTGACCATTCCCAACGAAAGTGGGGCGTAGATCTGTGGTAGTCCCGAGGTTAATCTTGGCAAGGCTCTCGGCAGCTAAAGTGCAGATGAAACATCATCCACATCTGTGACAAGGTTGCTATCGAGTATAAGCACCCGTAAAGAGGGTGGATTATGCCCAAAGTGCCCTTCATCAACAAAATCTTTCGGGTAGTCTAGGAGAAAGTTACCTGGAGTTATTAACACTGTCACCTTGTCCCGTCTCTCCAGAGATATTACTCTCATTTGAGGTAGAGAAACGGGCATAGTTGCACGAATCGGCCGATTCCGTGCGGAATCGGCTGATTTAAATCGGAACGGCGTCGCGCCGATCCGATTTCGGGGCCGACTCGGTCGGCCCCGAATCGGGTCGTGAATCGGCCCGTTTCGGCCGATTCCGACCGATTTAAATCGGAATCGGAATCGGCCGATTTAAATCGGAATCGGTTTTTTTAGGAAATTACCAAAATACCCTAGGTATAATTTTTATTAAATTATTTAAGCATGGGCAAAATGGTAATTTAGACTTAAAAACCTAAATCAAACCCTCTCCCCGATTCCGCCGCCGCGTTCGCTCCGCCGCCCTACGCCCGCTTCCGCCGTCCGACCACGCCACCGCGCCGCCCGATTCCGACCTCAGCTCCGCCTCCGCCGCGATTCCGCCGCAGACGCTGCGACTGTCGCCCGAACTCGGCTTCCGCCGTCCGACACTTCCGCCGCGCTTCCGCCCGATTCCGCCGCGCTTCCGCCCGATTCCGCCGCGATTCCGCCCGATTCTGCCGCGATTCCGCCCGATTCCGCCGCGATTCTGCTGGCCGACGGTTCGTCCGACCGGGCTGCCGACATCCTCCGACATCGCCGCCGCGAGGCTCGCCGCCGGACCGGGCCGCCGGCGGCGGCGGGGTAGAGAGGGGAGGGTGGCATTCTCGTAATTAAAAGTTGACTCGAGTCTAACCCGAGTCAAAAATAATAATTAATTCAAAATAATTTAAAAAAATCTTAAAAAATATTTAAAAAATATCATAAACTATAATACACAGAATAATATCGAAATAACATCAATACCTAATTTTAATATATTTATATTGTAAATTGTCAAATTATTATATATGACCGATTAAATTAATTTAGACCGATTCAACTGAACCGATTCTTGGCCGATTCAGACCGATTCCGATTCCGATTCCGATTCCATTGAAAACCGATTTCGATTCCGATTTATGCAACTATGGAAATGGGTACATGGGCACGAGCTGAGAGGGCAAGAGGCTGCTTTTGCACATGTGAGTTAAGGAATGTCATCTGGGCCACCCCCATTTGCATGTCTTCTCTTGTAAGCTTCTCCTTATCTACTGTTGTCTTTACAACAACAGGTGCAGGTGGTGCCCTCAGTAGACTTTCCGGGATGAAGTTGGACTCGGAGGGGTAGCAACAAGCCCTCGGGTGGATGTCATGGTTTAGGTTGAGGCAATGGATGATTTTTGAGACTTAAGGATTTTTTGTGGTAGAGGAGGTGGGCAGTTTGCTGTGGGCATGATAAAATCAGGCACATGTGATGTTGCTTTCTTGCGAGCTTGTACCATGCCATTCCCAGTTAGGAAAAATCCCGCTTCAAAGAAATGAGCTTCTTCCAACATAAAAGGATTTTGTAGTCCCTCAATTCGAATTTGATTTCCCTTCAATGGTGCAGTTTTAATATGGTGATGCTATGAAGATGGAACACCACGATGATCATGGATCACAAGGATGCGCCAAAAGCACGTGGAACACTGGGTCCAAGTCAATCACATGGAATGTATGTTGCATGGTGAATGGTTCGACAGATATGTGTACGAGAAATAGTGCCAATAGAGTCACCCGCTGTGGGAGAAACAGATAATATTTGTGTGTCGGTAGGGGCCAGGTGCTCTACCGAGTATACCAACTCCTTAACACTCGGAGAGGTAAAATGTTGATGGATCCTCCTTGATCAACAAGAGTACGCCTTATCACCTTGTTGTGGTGCTCAGAACTGACAAATAGTGGTCCATTGTGGTTTGGCTCCAGGTGACATAGGTCTTTGTTGGAAAATATGATCACGCCATTGGGTAGGACGTCATCATCATGAGGCCAAGTGGAGATGGTCCGGAACCTTTGCTCTTTGTTAACCTTGGTGAGCAGAGGGAGTGGTCGGCCAAGGTACTCCACATCGGTTACATAGTCTTTAACTCCTTCATACTGTTGAAAAAAGGCTTGAGCACCACCATGCTTTGTAGCAACTTCAGCCAAGGTATGCTCGAGTAGGCTTCGAGACGATGGAGACATTCATAGAGCATCAAACAAGGTCACTAAGGCAGGAACTATCCTCATATGCTTGATAACATCATAGATAACTTGGTCTTCGGGTGGAGTAGAAAGGCATTCTTCTGCTTCAGCCACCACCAGGAGTGTTGATGTTGAGGCTTCTTGAGTTGAGGATGAGTTTGACATCGCCACACTAGCATGATTCGAGTTTTTGTTCATTTCTTCTGGGTGATGGTCATCTGCAGTGGGTATACCATGGTTGGCAGCATGAGAGACCATAATAACAGCGGCCTTGGGGACATCATTATTCTTCTTCTAGACTATCTCCCCCTTGTCGATCAAGTTGTGAATTGTCTCCATGATTTCGCGGCATCGGCGAGTAGGATGGTTTGCTTGCTTGTGGTATCGACAAATTTTTCCTTCTTCTCATTGCCAGGCTTCATTGATTCAGGATGGTCTCTTGGTGTCATCTTCCCGCCCCGAAATACAGGCCCAAACCACCGCTCCGTATCATTGATGTCGAAGGTGTAGTCCTCCAAGTTAAGCCATTGACGCCGGTTGGTGTTCTGGGGCGCCCCCTTGTCTCGATCATCTTGCTTCTTGCGGCCTTCTCTAGAAATGTAGTCAGTGACTGCATTGACCGAGGTTCTCGAGCTCTTGGTGGCGACGGCCTTGCGCTGCAACTCTTCATAGACCAACACATTCTCATAAAGTTCCTCAAAGTAGTTGCTTGGGGAACTACTCTGGAACCAAGATGCTGATCCATTCATGGAACATATTTTAGTTCTCTTTCATGTCTGATGTCTCCTTCAATTGAGAAGACAGAGTTCAGAAATGCTTCAAGTAGTTGACAAAGGATTCATCATTCCCTCTCAGTGTTCCAGCTTCACAGGCACGTCTATTGATTGAAAATAGATGGTAAACTTTTTGACCATCTCTTCCCAATTAGAGCCAGAGTTAGGAGACCGATTGTTGAACCATCACATGTCATTCCTGGCAAGGGAAGGGGAATTGTTGTAACTTCTGTTAATATTTATAATTATGAATATTAATAATATGTAGCCTATTGTCGCACTCAGAATGCCAAACAGAGGTGACTGTTTGTTGCACCATTAAAATGAGAAATTTGGTTGAACAAATTATCAATGGGGAATGATGTAGATTGAGGATCATCTATACAAGAAGCAACTACATCAACCGCTTGTAGGTACCGAGCCAGAAACGATGTCAGTTGAGGAGTGGGCCTTGTTAGATTGGCGAACCTTAATTATCGTCCGATTGTGTTTAACTCAGTCAATGGCGTTTAATCTCTCTAAATAGACAATTGTCAAAGGGTTGATGGAGGCATTAGCAGGTGTCTATGAGAAGTCATTAGCCTCTAACAGGTTATTTTTGTCGAGGAAGCTTGTCTATTTATGGATGCCCGAAGGTAAATCTATTGTTAATCATTTGAATGATTTCAATTAATTATGGGCACAACTTGAATCTATGAAGATGGCCTTTAGTGAGGATATTAAATCTTTAATATTCATGTGTTCTTTGCCGAAGAGTTAGGATACGGTAATTACATTTATAAGTAATCTATCAAAAGAACAACTAAAGGTTGATGAAGTGCTAGCTGCAACCTTGAATTAGGAGATGATGAGGATGAGCATTGTAGATAGCACACCGCTCATCTCAGGCACAACTTTGTTGGTAGACAAAGGCAAGGACAAAGAAAGGGAAAAGGTCAAAGTTGAGCTCCTAAGAATTGAGGGCGCTCTAAATCCAAAGGAAAATTCAAGGGTAAGCTTACTTGTTGGATTTGTGACAAGGAAAGACATGTAAAGAAAGATTGTCCCGGGTGAGTCAAGAATGTAGCTAATGTTGTAGATGGTCAAGCATAGCTTTAAGGTGCCACTGTAGATATTGTTGTCTATGTAATCAGCTGAAGTCCATCAAGCATCTTAGATGGAAAAATACTTGAAGAGGTATGGGCTGGTAAAAAAGTCGGCTACTCTTTTTTTAAAGTCTTTGGTTGTATTGCATCTACACATGTTGATAGGGAATCGCTTGATTCAAAATCCCTCAAGTGTGTATTTGTTGGATATGGTAGTGACGAGTATGGTTTCTGGATGTGGGACTTCAAGAACAACAAGTTGTTTCGAAGTCGGTATGTTGTATTCAATGAAGAGTCCATGTACAAAGACAAGAAGAAAGAAAAGAGTGAGGAGTCCAAAGAAATGAGTATATGGAGCTTGATGAGATAGATGAAGAGATAACAAGTGCGGAAAATCAAGGAGTTGTTTCACGTGATATGGAACAATTACCTTCTAAGGAGGTCTAACATAAAGGTGAGTCACAAGCTAATCAACTACATGATGTTGAATCACATTCTAAATATTTTGATGCACAAGTTGAAATTGATGACTCAAAGCCACCACAAAAGATAGTTGTTGCTATCAGACCAAAGAGGAGCATAAGGGTCAGAAAGTTTACTCAAAAATTAAATTTAATTGTACAACTTATTTTGTATACTAATGCAGGAGGACCAAAGTCATATGATGAACCCATGAGTGACAAAGCTCATCTTAAGTGGGAGTTGGCCACGAAGGATGAGATGTCATCATTAGAGAAGAACCATACATGGAGTTGGCAAAGCTGCCACCGAAAAGGGAAGGCTCTATGAAACAAGTGTATCTATTGGGTCAAGTATGAAACTAGTGGTGTACAAAGGTATAAGGCAAGAATTGTGGTGAAAGGTTTTGGTTAAAGAGAAGGAATTAATTTTCTTGATATATTTGCACATATTGTAAAAATGACTTCTATTAGAATTATTTTGAGTATTGTGGCTGCAAAAGGGTTGTATTTAGAACAGTTTGATGTAAATACAGCTATTTTTCATGGTGATTTAAAGGAGGAGATCTATATGGAACAACCAGAAGGATTTGAAGTTAAAGGTAAAGATAATATGGTGTGCAAATTAAAGAGTAATCTATATAGACTGAAATAAGCACCAAGACATTGGTATTTGAAATTGACAAATTTATGTTAGATAATGGATTTACAAAGAGCAATTCGAACCACTGTGTATATCTACAAAAGTTTAATGATGGTAATTACATTATTTTAACTTTGTATGTAGATGACATGCTATGTTGCAGGGACTTGTATGGAGAAAATAATTAATTCCAAATTGAGGTTAGCAAAGAGTTTTGCCATGAAGAACCTAGGTGAAGTAAAACAACTTCTTGGGATGCAAAATTACCTAAAACAAGAAGAGCAGGAAGTTGTGGTTATCTCAAGAAGGGTATGTGAAGAAATTGCTTGAGAGAATAAACATGAATGCATCTAAGTCGCTGACTATTATTTTGGGTAGTAAATTTTAATTCTCCAATGAACAAGGTGCGAAAAGTGATGAGGATAATGCTCACATGAAAACAGTGCCTTATGCTTCAGCTATTGGAAGTCTTATGTATGCTATGGTGAGTAGAAGACCAAATATTGCACATGGTGTGGGAATTGTTAGTAGATTAATGAAGAACCCAGGAAAAGAACACTGGAAAGTAGTGAAATGGATATTCAAGTACTTGAAAGGAAGTTATAATTGTTGTTTATGTTTTGGGGGTGATAATATTGATGTGTAAGGTTATTTGGACTCGGACAATGCAGGAAATAGAGACAATGGTAGGAGCACATTAGGATGCATCTTTACAGTTGGTGGAACCGTGGTGAGGTGGGTTTTGAAATTGCAAAAGATAGTTGCTCTATCTTCAACTGAGGCTGAATATGTGGTTGCTACAGAAGCTAGCAAAGAGTATATTTGGATTAAAACTTCAATGAATGAGTTAAGTTTTAATGGCGTTGATTGCAGGTTGTACAGTGATAGTCAAAGTGCAATCCATTTAGCCAAGAACTCTGCATTTCATTATAAGACCAAGCATATTCGCTTAAGGTATCATTTTATCAGGTCTATGTTAGAAGAAGGTAAATTGAAGTTGGAGAAGATTGATGGTAAAAAGAATCTGGTAGACATGTTGACCAAGCTAGTGGAGGGACAAAAGTTGAGTTTTAGCTTGGTCAACTTTGGTGAACTTGCACTAACATGCAGGTGAGGTTCTTATGTGACGAATAAGTGGAAGAAGAATCGAGACTGGTGTGTTCTAATCGGACTCCAAGTGGGAGATTTTTAATATTTATAATTATGAATATTAATGATATGTAACTCATTGTCATACTTAGAATACCAAACATAGGTGACTATTTGTTGTACCATTGAAGATGAAAAGTCTCAAAGCATCTTTATAGATAGGCTCATTTGCCTCATTCTCTTAATAGAAATAAATAGAGAAGGAATATAGAGACAAGAAGAAGGGAAAATATTATTCACTAGTTTAATTTTATACAAAGTATTGAGATAGAAAAATCTTATAATCTCAATTGTATAGGTTTGGTGAGTAATTTTCTTTTACATCTCTATATATATATGATGGTTGTAATCTTTGGCTGAAGTAGTGAATTATTCGTGTTATCTCATGGTTTTTGACTCTCAATAGATAAGGGTTTTTCATGTTAAATCTCTGTTCTTTTGGTTTTTATTTTATCTTATTTCTTAGGCATTATTTTTCTATATCTTGTGTTCGTTGTTGTTGATCTCCAACTTTGAGGATTTTTCTCAACAACTTCAAATTGTTGATTGAGATCGGTTACCATTTCCATCAAATTTAGAGAAAGCTGGCCTTTTGTATTTGTCCGGCAACACCTCATTGTAGACTTTTTTAGTAAGAGGTTAGAGTCATTTTATAAACTTAGACTCCTCCGGATCTTTCTTCTTGGCTAGGAGGGCAATGGGTTCTTCTATTTTCTTGAAATGATACTCAGAAGCGAAAGACCTTTGTCATGGTTGGAGGTGGAGGTGCATTATCTGTAAATGGATCAGCTGAGGATGCTGGCATTGATGTGGGTTGATTTGTGTTTGGGTAAGGTTGGTAAGGAATCCCATATCCAAAGGGTAGAATTAGGGCGGTGGATATAGAAGTTGTGGCTATTGGCGAGGTTGACCTTGTTGGGAGATATCACTAAGGGGAACTCCTTGCGGGAAGTATGGTGGAGGCCAAAATAGGCCAAAGGCTGATTGGGAGGGTGGCATACATACACTTGGGTAGCAGGAAATGGAGAGGTGCTTGTACCGAGGTTGTTGACCGGTACATGACCATTGGCGAGGGCCTTCGAGTTTGTTCAATGTAACGACTTGGTGTGGCGTGTGTTTGGCCTCCTCAACTTGTAGCTGGGGCAGGTCCATGTGTTCTGGACGTGTTGTAGGATGAGATGCTTGTTGTCGTTGGGTTAGGAAAAAGAGGACTTTCATGAGTGAATCTTGGAGTTCAAGTGCTTGGATTTCTTCGGGTTTCTTGACTGGCATGTCCACCATCTTTGAGGAGTCGATCTCAATGGATGTGGATGTGGTAGGATCTTCAACACGGGATTGGTTGCCTTCTTCCTCAAACTTCTTGTTGCTAGTGGCACCATTGTTGATTGGAAGAGCCTTCAGATGATTTCAGCAGCATTGCAACCTCAAGAACAGGCCCCCAATGGAGTCGCTGGTTGTGTGCACACAGATTTATGTTCCTTCGCATGATGGATGGCTGAGATGAGTGTGTGCGTGGGGGGCTGGGTGGGAGTCTAGATCGGGTTGACCCAAGGTGCCATTGCCACGAAAATAAAGAGCACTCCAACCTATCAATAAGAAGAAAATAGATGAAGAAATAAAAATTTTTTATTTCCTTAGATCGAACTCATGAAAACTCCCACGATAATTTCACTTGCTTTTAATTCTTTGTTTTCTTTGTCTTCGAGTGGAAGCACAATTTGATGTCCAACCCAAGTCGAGTGTTCAAAGTTCAAAGTGTCCAAGTTCAAAGAGTTCAACATTTGCGAGAGCTAAGATCTCCAAAAGTTAAATCTAAAAGTTCAAGTGGTGAAGAGTTCATATCTCCAAAAAGTTCAAGTCCAAAGATTCGAGTAGTGGAGAGTTTCGATCTCTTTATCAAAGTTTAATTTATTGATAAATTCAGAATGTGAACCAAATTTGACTGAGTTTAAGAAATTAATGTATATTATTACAAACTTGGTAATCTTCCAATGAATTTCAGCAAGGGATGATCTGACAAAGGCAAGGCAGGACTAGAAGATGATGATCCAACAAAGGTGAGGCAAGGCTGTAGGATGGAGTTGGTGATGGACTGATCGAGGGCGTCGTCAACTTGCCAAAGCTTTGCCAGAAAAGTGGCAGAAAGTGTGGAATAGAGAAAGAAGAGAGAGTTGGTTGGTTGCTCTTCTTAGGTGTCTTGAAGAGAAATGGAAAGGGGTATATATAGAATGGAAAAGGCACTATGGTAATGACCCGGACCAGAGTGCAACGTAATGCGGCTAAGCCATCAATTCAAAATTGGTTAAACAAGTTAAAGATCTATAGTGTATTTTCATTTATAAACAAGATCTTACCCAAATAGGTATTAGATGTAGGATTAAGTTGAAGGATCTCACAATCCGCCCACCTTAAAAATTTCATCTTCAAAATTCCTTTACTTGGCCCGTTGCTAGCCCCTGCCCATGACCGGTAGCCTAGTCAACATCCTTAGTCCAATCCATCATCTAATAATAAACTATGAGGCTTTGATATCACTCTGTAATATTGTGAGATCCTTCAACTTAGTACCACATCTAATTCCTACTTGGGTAAGATCATATTTATAAGTGGGAATAGGCTATAGATCCTTAACTTGGTTAACCATTTTTAAAGAAATGATATAGGCCCATTATGTTACACTTTGGACCGGGTTGTTACAGGCGGTATCAGTGCCAAGTTTCCCACTAGCTCACAATTTATGACTCAAGTACCTTGTTAAAAAGTCCAGTATTTGTCTTTTCTCAATGTTTTGTGTTGTTAATCAACTAATTTTTTGTTAATAAACTCAAGTCCTACCCAGTTGAGATGGTGCCCTAATTGCAACAAGATGCATTAAGAGAGATGCGGGGAACCTCGTAGATGCTACAACTGCGGAAGGACGGGACACTTGTAGGAGTGTCATCGGCCTTCAAAGCAGCCAGCAAGAGTAGCTAGAGAAGGGTAAGGCACCGGTTTCAATTTGCTACTTAGCACCTACACAACCGGCAAACAAGGGGAGGGCAAAGCTCTATGCAGTTGAAATCAATGACACTAAGGAGGATGAACGCATTGATTGATGTACAATTCTAATCCAAGGAGTCAATTTGGATGATTTATTTGATTCAGGGTGCACACACTCATTCATTTCATCTAGATTAGTTTAAGAGTCTAGAACTCCAAGCATCCTCATTATCCAAGTCTTATAGAGCCACTGCTGCAATGGGAGACTGTGAAGTCACCAAGTTGGGAGCGACTAACCTATCCTTAGATATACAAGGAAAACCATCTGTGTCAAACTTTATTATATATGGATTAAAAGGGTATGATGTGCTGTTGGGAATAGATTGGTTGTTTACACACCAGGCTTTTCTTGATCGTGAAGGGAAGAGAGTGGTGAGAAACTTTGTAATCATGATATGGGAGTCATTTTTTAAGGGTCATTGCATGATTCATCTTCTTGTATTGTGTCGACTAGTGAGGCAGTCGAGTTGTTGGGTGAGGGTTGTAAAGCCTTTACAGGTAACTTAGTTGAATCTAAGTCCAAACCCAAAGACTTGTGTTTACATACAAACTCCCAGGGCTACCTCCTAAGCAGAAAGTGAAGTTTACCATTGATCTAGCACCAAGAATAACATCAATTTCTAAAGCACCATACCACATGGCTCCAGCAAAACTCAAAGAGTTAAAGAGTCATCTAGAGAAATTGTTGTAGGCTGATTTCATTTGGCCAAGTACTTTGCCCTGGGGAGCCTTTGTTCTTTTCATGAAAAAGAAAGATGGTTTGCTTCAGCTATGCATTGACTACTACTAACTCAATCAAGTGACAATAAAAAATCGGTACCCCTTATTGAGGATAGATGATTTGTTTGATCAGCTAAAAACCACCGGAGTATTTTCTAAGATAGACTTGCGGTCCGGTTATCACCAGCTACAAGTAAAAGAGTCAGACATCCAGGAAACAGTTTTCAAAATCAGTACGGACATTATGAGTTCCTGGTTATGCCCTTTTGTCTAACAAATGTACCAGCGACTTTATCTCACTCATGAGCACAGTATTCCACACAAACATGGACAAATTTATTATCGTATTTGTGGATGACTTTTGGTCTATTCAAATAATGAGGAGCATGTGAAGCACTTGTCCATTGCTTGTCAAGTTCTGAGGGAGAATCAACTATTTGCCAAGCTCTGCTTTGTTGATGATAATAGCCAATCCCGTGCTTTATTGATTAACATACATAATTCTGATGGAAGCTTTCAAAGTTATGCTGTCATTATCAATGTTTGCATGATGTTGTCATCTTCATCATTACTATTGTCATCATCATTGCCATCATGGTCATAGTCTGCCCCCTTATTATCTAGTTGGGGAGTTTGTTCTATCTATTTAGTATAAAAAAGGAAAAGTCATTGTGTATATTTCATAATTATAATAGTGGCTAGTGATTAATTGTGATGTCCTAGCTAATGTTAAGTATCTTCTACAATGAGGAGGGTACACATTTATGGTGTGAAGAATAAAAATCAGTGGGCACTGAATATATAAGTATGATAATCTTAAGAGGATGTCCTTGGCCTACTGATGTACGATGTAATACTAAATTTTAGAGTTATTCAGTATTTTGTAGATATCAAACTTCAAACAACGGTAACTTACCTTCCAATGAGCATGATACATTGGGCGACATATCAGTGGAAGAATATCAGACAAATGTTTAAGTAGAATGCAAGGAGATTTTGATAGATAATTCAACAATTATTTGTCATGCCACGAACCTAACCTTGCTGGAAAACGTGGCATCTCCTTTTGATGGTTTATAAAATGAAATAGCAGTAGATTCTGAGGTTGTTATCCCTACCAGTGGTGGAAGCAAAGCCCATGAGAAAAATGATACCATTTTTATGAAATCACTAGATGATGACTCGTTAACAGATGACTCAAATGATACATCTGCACATAGCCTTATATCTGCTCCTCCTTGTTCAACTAATGATGCCAATCTAGCTTATTGTTGGGATTTTAACTCACAAAATCCCTAAATTTCTTAATATGCAATAATAAGTACACAAATCACTCCAATTGGGAAATCCTCACACTCTCTATTTGGAAATAACTCACAATCTCTAACTGGAACACACTCCAATTAGGAATGATAACAATCTTCAACTAGGATACACATCCAATTGGGAAACTTACAATTCATAATTAAAACAACACTCTCAATTGTGTACTCTCTTTCAATTCAACTATGTATCTCATTTTACCTCACAAGACAACTACATATATATAAGAGAAAAAACCGGCCTTGTAGATACGAAGAGCCAAAGACTAAATACTCCTCATCTTCCACAATTCTACTCGAATTCCTTGTACCTCTTAGAGTAACTTCATATCTTTAAGATTTCCCATGTAGTTGTATGTCTTTTCACATTCAACGTATGATGAATGACTCCAAAAATTCTCCCCTCCCGAATCATACAGAACACACTAGGGTTGATTTCAGCATCCTTCACATGAGAAAGAGACACAACCCTTTTAATCTCCCCTTCTCGCTCCATGTAGAAACTCCTTGAAAAATCTTTGAACACCAGTCAAACTTGAAGCACCATTGTCGACCGCTTGCCGACCACCATCACATAAGGAGGGAAATATTCTAACACATCTCCCCTCCGGACTCATGTGGAATGTTCTGTATCTCCCCTGATTAGAACTTCTAGCACATCTCCCCCACCCTCTTGGGGAAAGAATTACGACTTTACTTTTTGTCATTTACGATCAACTTCTCTTCAAACATCTCTACTAACCCATCCACTCGGGTTTCGGAAAATATCTTACTTTCTTCTTCCAACTTGATATCAACTTTTCTTCTATCATGAATATGATCATTACCAATAATCTTATTGCATAATTCTATTTTTACCTCAGTATGACCAACCCGTTGACGTTATACTTGCTTATGAGACCCATCAAGAGTACTTCCACTCTTGACATATCGAACTAATGTCTTGTACAAGCTGCCACATTTTCCCCCTTTTGCAATGATAAGTGCTCCCTTGGATAACTTCCATACTCCTCTAGCAAATTGAGAACTATGGCCAATATCATCCAACTTGCCCAAAGATAATATATTTTCCCTAAAGCTTGGAATACGTCTCACATTCTTCAAAAATAATTTGTGACCCAAACTAGTCACCATATGCACATTTCCCATGCCAACAACACATCCCATCTTCACCATTCTCAAATTTTCTAATTTATAGGTAGTGAAGAGCTCTCTACATGATGTTGCATGAAAGGAAGCTCTAGAAACTATAATCCAACATGAATTATCTGTCTTACGAAATCACCCATCATTACAAGAAGTAATAAGTACCAAGTCATTTCCATAATCAATAGAATTGACATCTTTTCTTTGTTGTTCTTGGTCCTTCTCCTTGTCATGTTGCATATTCCATGTTAATTTTCTGCAATACCTTTTTATGTGACCAACCTTGTTACAATAAAAGCATGTTACTACCTTTCTTCCATTATTTGTCCGCTTGAACCCACTCTTACTCTCCTCAGAAACCAAGGCTTGCTCCCCTAACGATGAAGTTGATATTGCTGACTTTCTTCTTAGCTCCGCTTAAATCATCATGTGGAACCCATGAAGGAAACTCTGATAATCGGTGTAGGCAAATACCAAATCTCCCAAGATCGTAAATTGGCTCTTGGCTCTAATACCACTGTGGGGCCCTTTAGGCCCACAAAAGGGACTTGTAATAGGTGTCACAGGTCTTTCTTAATCCAAAAGCTAGCTCAAGGAATAAGGCTTTCCCATTACCCTATATACAAGTCACCAACACCCTCTACGACCAATGTGGGATAAACCCAACAACTCCCCTCACACATCGGGCGATCCCAAAATCATCATCATTTGACAATCTCACTTTCATTAAATGGCACCTACCTGGCAAACTCCTATTAAATCATTAGGTGGAACCCATAAAAGAAACAACCATAATCGGCGTAAGCAAATATGGGCACTAATACCATTGTTTAGCCCTTTGGGCCACCAAAAGTGACTTGCAATAGGTTTCATAAACCTCTCTTAATCCAAAAGTTAACTTAAGGAATAAGGTTTTCCTATTAGCCTATATACAAATTACCAACATCATCCTCTACGACCAATGTGGGATAAACCCAATAACTCATTTTTCACAAATTGGGCGATCCCGACGATCCTGAAATCATCAACATCATCATTTGACCGGACGACCCGACGATCCCAAAATCATCATTATTTGACAATCTCATTTTCATCAGACGGCGCTACCTGGTAACTCCCCTTAAATCATTAGGGGGAACCCATAAAGGAAACAACCTCAACTCCCCTTAAGGAATTAACCTCAACTCCTCTTAAATCATCAGATAGAACCCATGAAGGAAACAACCCCAATCGAAGGAAACAACCCCAATCTATAACTGGAACACACTCCAATTAAGAATGACCATAATCACCATCTAGGATACACATCCAATTGGGAAACTCAAAATTCATAATTAATACAACACTCTCAATTGTGTACTCTCTTTAATTTAGCAATGTATCTCATTTTACCTCACAATACAATTACATATATATATATATATATAAATATATATATATATATATATATATATATATATATATATATAACTAGCCTCGTAGATACAAAAAGTCAAATACTAAATACTCCTCGTCTTCCACAATTTTATTCGAATTTCTCGTACCTCTTAGAGTAACTTGATGTCTTTATGATTTCCCATGTAATTATATGTCTTTTCACATTCATCATATGATGTGGGACTCCAACACTTAATCGTTTGATAGATTTGAAGGTGAAGAGGGCATTGGTCCTATGCGAGTGGGTTTCACCTATTCAATGGTAGGGAAACAGAAGCAATGAATGATGCAGCTGATATTTCCAACAGCATTAGTCTCACTTCCAATCAAGCAACACTTGGTGATTGTGATGTGCAGGAGAGCCAGAATCAAAATGAGGAGATAGCAGATGTTAACGGTAGGCTTCTTTACTTTTCCTGCATGTCCTTAGCCACAAAAATGAGAGTCAGTACCTAGATATTTCCTGCAAAGTGTAGTCAGAAGGTCTGTTTGGGAATATCTTCTTTTGCAGCCATGGTCTGTTTAGGAGATAAATTCATCCGAGCTTGGATTGGCTTAGTCGAACTATAGGAGATAAATGTTTAAAGAAAAATGTTTAACTAACTGAATACATTATACATTCTCTATTTCAGAATTTCCCCTAAATTGGTCTAGCTTATTATCATTTCTTTGCAATAATAGTTAC
>JAURVB010002131.1:0-17535 GCA_033002965.1 Piper betle
TTCACTCCCCGTAAAACTCTGACTCGAGTCACGGGTTTTACATTAGCAATGGACTGTGAGGGCAAACCGTGACTCTGACAGGCAGCAACTCCTTTCCGGTGGTGGCTCAAAACATAGCAATGACAAGGTACTCTCTTATTTCCCTGCTCCGATCAATATTTTCATGACTTTTCCCAGCTGTGACGGCATCAAACTCCGGCAGGACTCCACCCAGAACCAATTATCACTTCACTTTCTTCACATTACACCATAGTTATGCCGGGGATGACCGATGTTGGTCAAAACGGCCACAAAATCAGCTCTTCGCGGCTGTTTTCTACTCTGTTTTCTCCTTATCCAATGGGTCACGTCCTAAATTTTTTCCAGCGATGGAGGCAACGAAATCAAGCGAGACTCGATATGGGTTTGTAGATCACTTCGCCAGATTCATATTGGTGACTACTTCGGGGTCGGGAAATATTGGAGTTTGTTGGAAAACGGCCGCGAAATCAACTCTTTGCGGCTGTTTTCTGCTGCTATCTCCTCAATTTTTTGCCTTATCCAATCAGTCACTTCTTGACAAAATTCCAGCGATGGTGGCAACTGAATCCGGTGGTACTCCACCGAGTCCTGAAGATTGTTTCTCTAAATTCACTTTAGACACCACTTCGGGGCTAGGAACGACAGGTGTTGGTCAAAAAATAGACACGAAATCCACCTCTCGCGTACTTTCCCTTGTTTCCTCCTTTCTCCGATGGGTGATTTCCTAGCAAAATTATGACGACGGAAGGAGTCTCCGGCAGCAAATCTGGGTTGTGTTGTGTCAGGGGCACTCGAGCGCTATGCCAGTGGCCTTGGACTGGTCCAATACGGCTAATGTTATCTGAAAAAATTGCCTGAAAATTGGACGCCGCACCTGCAAAATAGAGACATTATCCTCTTCTTCGTTAGTGGCAGGTTTGGGCACCGCTTTGGACGACGGGTTGGCTTTGAGGGAGGCGTGGGAACATTGGGACCGAAGAGGGGTGTTGGGCGGACATTGGAGCTGGAGACTTTGCTCCACTAGTCTTCACTTCGACCGTCCTACTTCTCCTCCTTTCACGTCCCAGCAACAACATGTCAAGGTTTCCTGATCTGCTCCTGGGTGAGCTCTGGCGATGGGGCAACTCTTGATGGATCTCTCTCTCTGACAACTCAGTAGCAAGTGACGGTGGCAAAGTTTCAAACTTCTGTGTTCCAAGCAGCACATGCTTTGGCATCCATGGCGGCAGTTGCACGACTCTGGCGAAAGGACCAGGCTTTTGTCAGCAGGTCTCGACGGCAATGGCTCCTGGCTTCTCCCCTTCATGGCAGGGCGGCAAGGCAGGATGGTGGCTCCAATAGGATCCTTGGGCAAGACTTCGAGATGATAAGCAACTACTTCCCTTCTCAATTCTGGGGGCTGTGACATTTTCTGACTATTGGGACTTCAACCAGCAACAAGACTTGATACTTAACAAGGGCAACAACAAGGTGGTGAGGTAGTGAACTTCCCTGCCTAGACTCCAATAGCAAGGTGAAGATCCATTCGTTGACAGAGGACAGTGCAGCAACAACCAACTTGAGCAACACTCCAAGGGGCTAGGCTGGTGATCAACATGGCTTCAAAGCAGCTACAAGCTTTGGCATCTACAACAAGCTCTGGCAGCAGTAAACCTCTGTAGCCCATCTCTTCCTCCTTCACTGCTCTAACTCTAAAAGAATAAAAGAAACAAACCCTCTGTTGTGACGGGATGGCAAGGGTTCTATTCCGACACTCCAAGCCAGCAAGGGTAGACTTTGATGACACTGTGATTCCTCTCCTTGGTTGGTCAGCATAGGGATGGACCGCAACAAGTTGTTGCAGCGGCGGCCATGCTTCAGAACTGCAAATAGACTAGAATGATCTTAAGGAGTATTGGACTTCAAAACGTTGGTGGATGGGCTAGGGGGTCGCCGGAGATAGATCCCGCATAAGGGCCTCCTCCCCTTCTCTTTCTTCTTTTTTGCTTTTTCTACCTTCTCTTTTATTCAATTTCAACGAGCCCTCTTTTCTTCACATCAATGCACTTCTTTGTAGAACTCTGCCTCGTATAGTTCCTGATTACGGTCATTGAATCCTCACCCGTCTAACCATTTTTGGTTCCTCACTTCATGCCCATAAAATCCTCACCAGCAATTCTTATCTTGGAACCACAATGACTTTTTCTTTGAGGCGTAAAAATCATCTATGTAATTGGATAAGTATTATCTACGTAATTGGATATGTGCAAATCTTGTGCAAACATGAATATTAATACGTCGTATGATATGCTCAATGGGTAGCAAAACGAAAAACTGTTTTTGAAAATTTTTACATCAATGCAAACTACTGCCGTGGCAAGGAAGTGAAATTAGAAAAGCAACTAAGCATTCCATGGCCCATCGGATCCATGAAGGTAGTTGATCCCCTTGATCCTTCAAAATGAAGCATTTCGTATCATTTAACTTCTGATAGGTATGTTTTCTATGTGACCAAAGTTCAACTTAATTAATTTAAACTTTGATACACATAAATGTGACATTGTACGCATTTGGATCGAAAAGAATGGTTAATCATTTCATTTTTTTCTCCTCCATACAAAGGATTTTTCATTTAGTTGATCCAACAGTAAGTAAATTTCGACATGAACATGACACATCAAACTGTCACTAAACAAAAAATACCTTTCATCTTTGTGGGGCTAGAAAGAAAGTGCAAAACTGCATTTCACTTCTTCAAAACCAGGGATACATCATCAGTCACAAAATAAGGCTACCCTATTGTAGGTGGGACTCGGACTTCCGGCGGGCCATTTGCAAACTTTATCATTCAAGGACAAAGTTTCTTCATTGACAACCTGCACAATGGCCACAATATCACATATTATCTATAGTTTTTTTCTGAAAAAGAAAATGAAAAACAAGTTAAAATCATTAGGTGAATAAAGATTTACAAGCATGCTTGTGGCATAAGTCATGACACTATCTGGCTCTCTACGGCTGAGTTTGCTCTGAGTCTTCGTAAAATTTGAAAACAAAATCAGGCCAGTCTAAATTGAGGTTGTGATAGTTTAGGAGAGCAAATCATTAAGATCAGATGAATGAGTCTAATAATTAAACACTTGTTGGAATAACATTAGTGCTTACATTGTAACATCTAGAACCTCAGGGTTTGTAGTGATTGCCGTCATGCAGCAAAGCTGATCCCTATGGTTCCTGAGCAAAGTATCATCCTAAGAAATACACCTCTGTTTAATCAGTTCGAAAATGAAATATGTCCCAGCTAATATTGTGGAAGCGTAGCTTGCTGTCAAATGCAATTCACGCCTACCCAGCTGTCCCCTGTCTCCTTTTTCAAATCACTATAATCCAATCTTCCGCTCACCTGACACTTTTCTTCCCACATTCCCCTTTCAGCATATATGTTAGAGAGTGATACATAAGGTCCTTCCTTTTCTAGTTCCAACTCCAGAATTTTTCAGCGCGGATTTTTCACCAGATCCCTATCACCGTGAAGCTTGCAAGCACTAAGCAAAAGCTTGACCAAGCATGTCAACCACACAAGTGCATTGCTTGGTTGTTGGCTTGATAACATCATCTAACGTCAGCTGGAACATCTCAAGGACTTCATCCACCAGACCACTGTGGCTACACGCAGTTGAGAGCACCAAGTAACATAAGCCCATCTGCTTTAAAAACCTTCTTTCCTCATCTGCTGAAAGATCTTTATTGCATCTTTCTCTCTGCCATGTATCCGAGACCTGGTTATCATCATGACTGTCAACGAAATCACAACCCGACTATGCATTGTACTAAATAACCTTTGTGCATCATCTAAACGGTCACATTTGGCATACATATCTATAGGGTTGCTAATTGAAGCGAGTCAGGTGAGCATTTAGCGTTCGGCTTGGCTTGACTCGACTTAAAACTCGACATTTAAATGTTGCAACTCGAACTCGAATCTTACGAGCCGAGCTTGGAGAAAGGTCGTGTTCGACTCGACTCGATTCGTGATTCGAATTCGACCTCGAACTCGACTCATAGTTCGACTCGATAAAATAATATAATAATATAATAATATAGTCTTTATATTATATTTTTATTTATTTATTTATTTATATATTTATTTATTTATATTTATATTTATATTTATATATGAAATATAATAATAAAGAATCAAGATAGTTGAGATGGCAAGTATTTACCTTGATGACTTCAGGGTTGTGGGTTCAAACCACAATGACATCATCATTTTTTACGAACGATCTCACAAAAATTAAACAGTTTAAGTATATTCGAGCTTCGAGTCGAGCTCGAACACATAAAAGATATTCGAGTTGAACTCGAGCATATATGTCCAAAACTCGTTTGATCTCGAGTCGAGTTCGACCGAGTTTCGAACTATTCGAGCCGAGTTTGAACACATGTTGAGCTCGGCTCGCTCGCTCAATTAGCACCCCTACATGTCTATGAGAGCATTTTCAACTATTCTATCACGGCCATATTTGGATTTTACAATCCTTGCATAAACTTGCCTTCCTTGTTCAAGGCTTGCTAGGTTAATATAAGATGGCAAGATGCTAGTAAAGATATATTAATTTTCCTTCACCCCTTTTATTACCAATTCTTGATAAAACTCAATTGCATCTCATCCCACCTTAAGCTAATTTTAGCCATATGAGTTCCTTACACCTAAAACTTAAGACGGCAAACTACGGCAATAGCACTCTACAGATAAAATTTTGTGAAGCAATCAATATTATCTAAATCAGACAATTTCTGTCTATCTCAAATAATTATTTGCTTTTCCATGTGGCTGCACCGTGTGTATTTTGATACACCTCATCCTAAAATATTGGGGTTGAGGTCATAAATTATTTGCTGCACAGACGATATAAACAATTAAATATCTTCATATCTTTTTAGCTGCCTTCATCCATAACCTTCATCTGCTCCATGCGATTCATTACAAACACAGTAGATACCCTCATAATCTAATGAAGTTTACTATCTTACCCTTTAATATGATAGTATTATAAACACTCAATCCCTACCTAATGAAACATCAGTCAACTAGCACTGATTAGATTTTTGCTGTTACTGCCACATGTTAAAAAAATTTATCCTTCATGACTCAAAAGCTACAACTAAGTATTATATGCATGAAAAAACAAAAAAATGTCAAATATAATATTCAGTTTAGCCATCCTCAGTAAAGCCTGAAATAAGCCAGTGATTGGTTTTTATAATACACATATATAATCCTTAGAACATAGTTTCACTACAGTTGGAAGATCACAATTCAGATCATAAAAGAATTTCAACAGCAATTGTAGAAAAGAAGATGCTAATGAGTAAATGAAAGTTCAGATATAATTTTTTTGAATATATTAACCGGGTATCAGTGAGAAACATGAAAGTGATCAAAAGTCAGTAGCTTGATTATTAGCAAAATAAATCCCTCCATGAGTTTCTAATAAATGTTACTACAAGAAGTCAAAAACTCAAAGCAAGAAATTATAGAGATTCGTTTCACTTTGTTCTGGTTGACCTAATAGTAAGTTCAAAAGAAAAGGTTTAACTGCACCCAGCCAATAAAGTAAATACTGAGAACTAGATTCAAACTTACAGTCATCCACCGACATCTAAGGGCCACATCACGGACAGTTTTATCTGGCAACTGCGAAGCAATTTTTGCATAACGAATAATGTTTGTTTCCGATGCATATCTGGGAATTTTGAAACAGAACAGAGGAACAAGCATTACAAAAAATTGATTATGCATTTACACTCATTATCCTCTTGACTGTAACACCTTAAGAAACTTAACATCAACAAAAAAAACATAGCATGCCCTATAAGCTCTAACAACAAAACTTTATATAACAATTAAGCACAAATTTATGACAAAACTCAGGGACCATAAAAACAAACAGAAGACAATAATCTTAGTGCAATCTAATCAAACACACATTGCTTAGGATCTGGAAGGGCTGAAAGAAAGTGTTAAAATAAATATTAAGTGGCTCCCTTTCATAGAAGCTTGAGCTTTTGGGACAAGTGATTAGACCATCTAAAATTTACATAAAAGAAGGCAACAGTCTCTCTGCCTGAACATATTTTTAAGATAACACAGTCATATACTTGATCTCAATCCCCATATTCATATTGACAAACACTTCATTTGAAGTTAACAAATTATTTACTAGAATCTAGCAAGAAACATAGGCAGTGATCCAAGAATATCCAAAATAGATAACTATTAGATGCTTGGAAAGCAACAATCAGTAAGTATAACAGATAATAAAATTAACAGAAGAAAGCCACAACAAAAAAGATGATCGATAACTAATTAAATCATAAAAATACTAAATGATTCTCTTTCCTAATGTATTGATTTGTCAAAAAAGAGTTGGTTAACCGGTGTTTGTTTCTCCAATAGGCTATTCGCCATGTTTATCCATATGCAAAACCTAAAACTTGCTTGCATTAAGGGGAGTGTTGAAGTAAACATTAATTGAATATTTATCTATCATTTATACAAAAAGATGCAGATTCATCACACAATTCAATCGATTAACCACCCATCAACTGTAAAACAAGATAGCCGATCTCAACATCCAACTAAGAAACCTAACAATCTATAACCTTCAACTAATTTATTTATTTTTAAAAAGGCAGATCAGAAAGAGCACATCCACTTATAATTAAGAAACCTAACAATCTATGGCCTTGAACTGATGATAAAAAAAATTGCAATAAGATAAAAGACAGCACATCCGCTAATAATCAAGAAACCTGAAAAACTATAACCATGACCTAACAACTTCCTAGAAGATATAGAAGAGCACATCCACCAATAATCAGAACATCAATATCAGCAAGAAAGCAAAGTAATTCAACCCAAAAACTCCAGTACAAACTTCAATATGATTATAATGGTCAACAAAGAAAAAAAAAGAAGGGTAACAAAAAAACGCTTACAAGCTCAAACCTTCTTCCAGAACCGCCAGATCACCCGCCGACCACTCCACGGCGATCCCCGGATTGTGTTTCAAGGCCTGCGCCGTCGCCGAGCAGTCCCCCTCCTCGCCCTCGTACGCCGCCGCCAGCCCTTCTTGCCCGCCGTGCGAACTCGCCGCCATCCAATCCAATCCAACCCAATCAAATCCAACACCAAACAAGGATGCAGCAACCAATGAACCGCACAACCTCAGATTCCCGCCAAAAACCCAGCAGCGCGGCACAGAACTAGAGAGAAGGCAGCAGACCAAGAACGAACGAAGGGTGATTGCGGGCATGACCATGACAGCGACAGTGAGCCGAAAAGGCGGCGATTGGACGGAAGATGGTCTAAAGTCCTTTCAGTGTTAAGGCAAAATATCACACCAAGATAGTTTATTTCAATATATATATATATATATATATATATATATATATATACAACATATCATAGTAAAAAGTAATAAAATTATAAGACTAATTTTGGTTATTAATTTGGACATAATTAATATTTTCCATCCAACACATTGCATAAAAAGGACAAGACAATTCATTGGATTAAATCAAACAACATTGATTTTTTACATACTATTTTCATAAAAAAATAAGATCATCTGTGAATTGCCTAAATCCTTATGTGGTCGTAATTATTTTTTTGTCATAAATTATATTTGAAATACTTGTCATTTTTAACAATTATTTCCTTAACTAAAAAATTTGTAAAAAAAAATACTATATAAAATTTTTGTGAGATACTTTCACAAATAAACTTGACTTAACTGTGTCTAATTTAGTACATAGTGTTCATTAAGTAAATCGAGCGAAGTAATAGAATCTTGAATATTATGCGGTCGAGGAGGTCGTAGACCTGGACGACGGCGGGCAGCGGTGGTTGAGGGGGTCTATACGCCGGCGAGGGCGCGCATGGCCTTGGAGAGGTCGGCGACGATGACAAGGCTGGCCGGGGTGGTGCCCGGTCGGGGTGTGGGCTACCAAAAATCTGGCAAAAAAAAAAAAAGAAAGAAAAGGGAGAGAAAATTGGCGCCAATGTAAATGGATGCAATCATCGACTACCCGGTAAAGTTGGCCGGTGAAGATCGCCCAGGCACTCCTACAGGGAGTCGGATCCCGGGTAGGCTAAGTCCAAGTGAAGAGACGTTGATTATTTCAAGACTTATATCCTTCTTACATTGTAAAGTATATATGTATTATAACATTACATGCATGCCTCTCGTAACAAATCTATGAAACTAACGAGAGACAAATAACAAAAATGTCATCTTTAATAATACTATACTTATAATCCATAATATTAGATATTTACCTCAAACATCATTCAATTAGGACAGGACTTACATATATATCTATATTACTTAATCTCATGTGGAGTGTGGAGTATGGCGGGCTGCCTCTGATCTTCCCATCATTCCGAGCTCAAGCCGATCCCCCGGTGCAGCTGTTTCAGTAATTTCATCATGCAAGTGTACTGGTTGCTCATGATCAATTGACGTCGGAGATAATTGGTTGCTTGATGACTGCATCTCAACGTCGTCTGCAGCTGGGCCGATAAGAAAGACAACAAATCTCCAACGACGAAGTGCTGCAACATAGTAGAGAACGACGGGGAACAACTCGAAGCAACCAAGAAAGAGGAGTGTCAAAAAGATTACCGCAAACGGCACCCAGTGCATGCTAGGGGAGATGGAGGCGGTAATCAGCAAAATACGGCGGCGGCGGTGAAAAACGCCGCTATGGGTAAGAAATGGCGGGCCCAGGGAGGTGGAGGCTGCAATGGAGCCTCAAATGGAGGACAAAAGAGGCTAGTGATAGGACAATGGCAACGAAGGAGATGTCGAGGAGTCGGTGGGGATCAGCACCAGTGCCGCCGACATTTCCTCGGGCTTGGACGAGGGCTTCCAAGGCGCAGATGGTTACGGTCACAAGGAACTCTCCCCTGCGACAGAGCTGGGTGTTAGTTTCAGTGGCTTCGTCAGGCTGGAGAAGCTGCCTTACCACTGATGCAGCCATTATTTTCCCTCAAACCCTCTGCCATGCCTCACCAACAGGCATGCATATTTGTATGCCCCGTGCGGCTACCCTCGTCACTCAAAGAAATGTGAATGCCTGCTCACGAGGCAGGAATAACCCGATGTGATACTAATTCCTTCACATGATAGAAGGCCTCGTCGCTATCTACGTGTATCTCACTAAAGGTCATTGAGGCATTGTCATTTTACATTTGATGGCCCTTATGGAATTTCAAGTCTAATTTTTAGGCATTGTCATTTTACATTTGATGGCCAGGCATTGTCATTTTACAACATTTGATGGCCAGGCATTATCATTTTACAACATTTGACGGCCAGACATTGTCATTTTACAACATTTGATGGCCAGGCTAAAACATTTGATGGCCAGGCATTGTCATTTTACAACATTTGATGGCCAGGCATTGTCATTTTACAACATTTGATGGCCCTTGTGGAATTTCAAGTCTAATTTTTAGGCATTGTCATTTTACATTTGATTGATTATCAAAACTATAGCACTGTGACATGACCAAAATATATGAGTCTGAAATGATCACCAAAAAAATATGAGTCTGACATGACCACCAAAATCTATTTGACAGGAATAAGTTCTGACCGGTGATGGGACTACTTCATTGGTAGCTCTGAATCTTTACAACGTTTATTAATGATAATATTTTGACTACTGATGTTTCATGCCGGTGGGATGGATGGCCCTTGTGGAATTTCAAGTCTAATTTTTAGGCATTGTCATTTTACATTTGATGGCCAGGCATTGTCATTTTACAACATTTGATGGTCAGGCATTGTCATTTTACAACATTTGATGGCCAGGCATTGTCATTTTACAACATTTGATCGCCATGCATTGTCATTTTACAACATTTGATGGCCAGGCTACAACATTTGATGGCCAGGCATTGTCATTTTACAACATTTGATGGCCAGACATTGTCATTTTACAACATTTGATGGCCAGGCATTGTCATTTTACAACATTTGACGGCCAGTCATTGTCATTTTACAACATTTGATGGCCAGGTTACAACAATTGATGGCCAGGCTACAACATTTGATGGCAAGGCATTGTCACTTTACAACATTTGACGGCCAGGCATTGTCATTTTACAACATTTGATGGCCAGGCATTGTCATTTTACAACATTTGATGGCCCTTGTGGAATTTCAAGTCTAATTTTTAGGCATTGTCATTTCACATTTGATTGATTATCAAAACTATAGCACTTTGACATGACCAAAATATATGGTTCTCAAATGATCACCAAAAAAATATAGCCTGACATGACCACCAAAATCTATTTGCCAGGAATAAGTTCTGACTGGTGATGGGACTACTTCATTGGTAGCTCTGAATCTTTACAACGTTTATTAATGATAATATTTTGACTACTGATGTTTCATGCCGGTAGGATGGATGGCCCTTGTGGAATTTCAAGTCTAATTTTTAGGCATTGTCATTTTACATTTGATGGCCAAGCATTGTCATTTTACAACATTTGATGGCCAGGCTACAACATTTGATGACCAGGCATTGTCATTTTACAATATTTGATGGCCAGACATTGTCATTTTACAACATTTGATGGCCAGGCATTGTCATTTTACAACATTTGACGGCCAGGCATTGTCATTTTACAACATTTGATGGCCAGGCTACAACATTTGATGGCCAGGCTACAACATTTGATGGCCAGGCATTGTCATTTTACAACATTTGATGGCCCTTGTGGAATTTCAAGTCTAATTTTTATGCATTGTCATTTTACATTTGATTGATTATCAAAACTATAGCACTTTGACATCACCAAAATATATTAGTCTGAAATGATCAACAAAATATGAGTCTGACATGACCACCAAAATCTATTTGCTAGGAATAAGTTCTGACCGGTGATGGAACTACTTCATTTGTAGCTCTGAATCTTTACAACGTTTATTAATGATAATATTTTGACTACTGATGTTTCATGCCGGTGGGATGGATGGCCCTTGTGGAATTTCAAGTCTAATTTTTAGGCATTGTCATTTTACATTTGATGGCCAGGCATTGTCATTTTACAACATTTGATGGCCAGGCATTGTCATTTTACAACATTTGACGGCCAGACATTGTCATTTTACAACATTTGACGGCTAGGCATTGTCATTTTACAACATTTGACGGCCAGGCATTGTCATTTTACAACATTTGACGGCCAGGCATTGTCATTTTACTACATTTGACGGCCAGGCTACAACATTTGATGGCCAGGCATTGTCATTTTACAACATTTGATGGCCAGGCATTGTCATTTTACAACATTTGACGGCCAGGCATTGTCATTTTACAACATTTGATGGCCCTTGTGGAATTTCAAGTCTAATTTTTAGGCATTGTCATTTTACATTTAATTGATTATCAAAACTATAGCACTGTGACATGACCAAAATATATGAGTCTGAAATGATCACCAAAAAAATATGAGTCTGACATGACCACCAAAATCTATTTGCCAGGAATAAGTTCCGACCGGTGATGGAACTACTTCATTGGTAGCTCTGAATCTTTACAATGTTTATTAATGATAATATTTTGACTACTGATGTTTCATGCCGGTGGGATGGATGGCCTTTGTGGAATTTCAAGTCTAATTTTTAGGCATTGTCATTTTACCTGTTGATTGACTATCAAAACTATCTACTGTACTAGCAATCGTCGACGAAAGAAAGTACAAGCAATCGTCGACCTAAGAAAGTACAAGACAGCAGGAAAGAGCGTCAGTATGGAACATTTAATAAATGAAATCTGGAGAAGATTGAAAGTCATTAACTTACAACCTACTTCATAAGCCCAGAAGAGTCCCTCCACCATGGCAGACCGACAAAGCTGGCCAATACATGTTAAGCTTCCCCATCAATGGTGCAACGTAACAAACTGGAGAAGAAAGCCTATGAAACTTACCAAATAGTATGAACAAAGCAAGGTTTACAATTCAAAAAGAAGTATAGTAAGACCTTTATATCGAAATTAGATCCACTACAACATACAGGCCAAGTTCCACCATCATAATCAGGCCCGATTCCATCTATTAGTTCATTATGCAACAAGGTTTCCAACAAATTAGCTGAAAAAATCTTGAATAGCATGTTTGAGATGGCTGCACTTACGAATAGTAAACTTGGTTGGTAGAAAGACATCAGCAAAGCTAGCAAGTTCAACAATTAAAAAAATCCATAAAAAAGTCTACTGTTAAAAAAACCCAACAATTCTAACTACAGAGCAAACACTTGACGATCAGAAAATGCATTACAACATCAGAAAAGATTCAAAATTTCTTCGTTGGGTGATGAAGAAAAAATCAATGGTGACCGTCAACATTGATTTTTGAGCGTTACAACAGGTTTCACTTTTCATGGATGCTACTCTTCAATGCTATTTTGCTGCTAGTGTTCAATATTATTGTGTTTAAAGTAGTATTCACTGATTGATTAGACAAATCTGCTCTTGTTTGTTGATGGGTGATTTGTAAGTCTTCCTATTTGCTAATAAAATTCGAAGGAAGTAATCATTTCTGAATTTATAGTTATATAAAGCTATGCAGATCTTTTCAAAAAAACGAAAAACCTCATAATTCTGGTAGAGTATGTTCATAGTGTAAGATTGTGCAGAACTTTATAAGAGTAGTGATCGCACTTCTGATAGAGTTTTAATCAGTGCTTTGTGGAATTTATTGGTATCTGCCACAAAATGGAACAAGTTCTGATCGGTGATGGGACTACTTCATTGGTAGTTCTGAATCTTTACAGTGTTTATTAATTATAATATTTTGGCTACTGATGTTCATGCTAGTGAAATGGATGGTCTTGGAGATGTAGAGTTAGTTGTGGAATTTTGGAACAATTTTTTCTTTCTTACCGATTGAAAAGCCTGAGATTTTATACATGTAATACAAAACGGCATCACTACCTACTTTTTTAGAACGTATTTGAAAACTATGATGGTTCATGTTCATGGAAGCTGCATAATCAGAAATCAGAAGTTTGTGCTTCTTGTATGGAATGCTTGTGGGGCACAAATTAACGCCTTTGGAATGTGCTGCTGGTATGACAGGGCAGCAGAAAACTGGAAGGTCTTGAAGGAGCTCGAAGAAGCAATCAAGGTCTACTGGTGTGCAAAGGATCGTTTGCCTCCTCGGGTAGTGAATTTTCAAAAATACAGCTCGACTGAGTTTAATTAATTTTGTATCATCAGTCTGCTTGAAGATCATCATTGTGAATCCTTTTTTATTGGTCTTGATCTGCATACGCAAATCGCTTCACTTGTTCGTCATCTATGTTGTGAAAAATTGTTACATTCTTTTGTCCAGACAGTAAAGATTGACATTAACATTGAGAAGGATTTGGCCTATGCCCTTAAAGTCTTGGAATGTCCACAACTCTTATTCCTGAGAGGAAGCAGAATTCTCTATAGGGAAAAAGGTTATTTCTGCATGCCTCTGTCATATTAAAGAAATTAGCTGAGGAACAAATGACAGAAATGCCGAAGATATTCAGTTTTCTTTAATAGTTGCATGCCCCACTACAAGCAATCGTCTACCAAAGAAAGTACAAGCAATCGTCGACCAAAGAAAGTACAAGACAGCAGGAAAGAGCGTCAGTATGGAACATTTAATAAATGAAACCTGGAGAAGATTGAAAGTCGTTAGCGACAACCTACTTCATGAGCCCAGAAGAGACCCTCCATGAGCCCAGAAGAGACCCTCCCACCATGGCAGACCGACAAAGCTGGCCAAGTTCTGATCGGTGATGGGACTACTTCATTGGTTGTTCTGAATCTTTACAATGTTTATTAAAGTGCTTGGACTACATTTTGTGGAGAATCCATCAGTGGGGGGTTTGTTGAAAAACAAAGGACAACCAGGCCCACCTTACCACTCTTCTAAGCTTTCATGCCTGCACTTTACCAGAGTTACTTTGAGAAGACATATCTTGGCACAAATTCAATTTGGTTTTTTAATATGAAATTTGTGGCTATGATATCAACCAGACTACATGATGTTTCATAGGGTAGATGGATTGAGAAGGTATGATTCATGTCCCTAATTCTTGTTATCACACTCACACATATCATCAACCTGGTGAAGTATCAACCACCCCAAAACACATGTTTTGCTCATGTTTCTTCTCTTGATCTCTTCCAAGATATAGACTATTGGATCAAGCACTTGATAAATGTAAATAAAGGTGGAGTTTCTGAGTAATTTAAAGCTTAAAAGAGAGTTTTGGCTTAAGAGGTACTTACTATATGGATCATATTCAAATGGAAAGAAGGCCTCCAACATGAAAAAGTTCCAAGGTTTCAGGTTCAATACATCTGTTAGAAGATTTGATTTCTCATTCTAGTCTTGTTTAAGTGTTTTAAGAATTTCAATGTCTTGAAGTTGAATGCACACAGAGAATGAAGGGACTAATTTTACATGGTTCAAAAAATTATTCCATGCCAAATAAATTCTTGTATTATAGTTTCTCAATCAATATAAAAGGTTTGGTCTGGTAGATGGAGAGAAAGCCCATCCCCCATATAAATTGACACCACAACACAATGACCTCCTAAATGGGCCAATCACAAATTTCACACTTAACGAAAATGAATCTGAAATTTAATCTAATCATGAAAGCTAATTTCAAACTTATTTTTTAGAAAAACTCCGCTGCAAAGTCTTAGAGACAATAACAACCTAAAAATCCAATGGGCAACAACCACGTCAGCACCGCTGGTTCAATGTGATAAAACCCACATTGAAAATTTTAAAATTACAACAAATACAATGCTAATTGGATCTTACAACATTTTCCGTTGGAAAACCATACAATAAATTATAACAATAGAACAAGAACAAGCACAAAAGTTGATACGATTTATGCGAAATGCGAATGCCATCCGACAGTTAGGTATGATAAACAACCTCCCATAAGTTGTCAGCAATTGATGTATTATACATGCCATCTAAAAGTACTGGTCATTATGGTACAAATAATTCTACTGCTGTTAAAACAACCACTTCACATCACATTCTAAAGAAGATGGAAATATATGAAGGAAAAACTTAACAATAATCGAGATAAAAATAACTAGTCAATTTACTAAGAATGCTGTACACTTTCCTCACCTATACAGCAAACAAGAAATACTAGTAAGTTTTTTCTCTAATGACTACACAAAACCCAACTCAATAAACATGTAAGTTGAGCATATATGACTACAACTAGTTAAAATGAAAAGAATGGTAAGCTGGAAACCACATTATTCTACGTCAATCAGGTAATAAATCTTGCAGTTGATCATTTTATGTACACTACGTTTAAATGGGCTTTTGTAACTTATATACACTGACCCCAAATTCATATGAAGAACTTCAGAATTGCATAGGTATGGGCATCTGAGGTACTATTAAGTCTGCAAGCTCCTCGTCAATCTTCACTGGAAAAGGAGGCATCTGCCTCATCACTCCCGACAATTCATTCACTCTGCACAAATTTTATTTGTGATTTATAGTTTTACATTAGGGTACTATTCAACAAAAAAAAAAACCGAAAAAAAGGAATTTGTAAGAAACACTATCATACTCGTTCAGTATAGTATGTATGTTATTCCTCGCTTGATAGAAAAGCTTGAAATTCGTCCTGTATCTGTACCAAAGCCAAATTACTAGTAAACATTAAATGCTCCTTGTTCTAATACATTGCTATCAGTTACTTGACACTGAACTTGGACAACCAAAACTTTACGAGGATAAGCACAACTAAAGAAATGTGTACGATCCTCCAATCAGAAATGATCCTGGTTCTAGTACATAGGCATCAATTTGTTGACACGGAATATGGAGAACCAAGGCTTTACCATGATTAACACATGACAAAACATGTGTACCATTCTACAATAAAATACTTTTCTATGGTAAGTTTTGTTTCAAATCTACAGCTACACAGTTTTTAAGCGTAATTTCTTTCCGTTGTTAATTTATATCAGTCAACAAACAGGAACAATCTAAATTTATTAAGAAAATAAAGACATAAATACCAAATTTAATGGATTAACTATTTAAATTGCTCTTAAGTTATAAAACAAAGCTCAAAATTAAAATCATGCAAGTAGCCATGCTTTGATTGGGTTGTTAAAAAATACCTGAAAGAAGAAAAATTAGCTGCAATTTGATTGAAGAAGATTGCGTTCTGCTTAAACAATTGCCCTGTTTGATCACCAATGGCTATGGAGGTCATGGACGTATCCAATTGAGACTTGATTCTTAAAGTGAAAATAGCGATGTTGGTAGAAGCTGTACTCTGTACCCATTGCATAGCTTCAGGGCCAAAAAACCGACGAGATGAAAATGCAGACCATCAATTGCATAACATAAAAATGTAAAGCAAGGACTTGGAACAAAAATCAACAATAGAAATGGAAAAGGGATGGCAATAAAGCACCAAAACAACATGCTTTAGAAGTACTGTACAAAGAGCAAAACAATCACCTTGATAAATGGTTTCGTCATCGTTGATGCCCCGGAAAAGCCTGGGTAAAGAATCAGGAGGAACATTGCTTCTCCCAAATGGACGGGGATAACGATTCTTGGGAGATGGATCTTTTCCTTTTTCCTAAACCAGACAACTTGTGATGTTATATAGCAATGCAGCATAGAAAAAGTCAGGGTGTTAAGGAAGAACTGAAACCATCACAATGCTATTTTATGCTATTGACATAGCCTAAAACTTAATTTTAATGCTTGGCTCCACCAAATAATTCCACTATGACTTTTGAAAGGTTCCTTCCAACTTCGTAGAACTGTCTTTAGGATTTCTTCTTGACAAGCACTTCATCACAGTTCATATGCGATTCAGTGGTAAATTAACTGCTTTTCTGTGGCCACTTATCTCTTCATGGTCGCCCAAAATACAGACGTAGATTATAATTTATGCTTGAAATTTTTTTAGCTGGCAACCCAGGATTACCATTATGTCAGTCTACTTATCTGCCTTTATTCGTAACCAGATAATTGTTTGGGTAATCACCAAAAGTAGCAAAGAATAATCATCATGGGAGATGCTAGAATTGCAATTCACTTTATCACTATGTGGGAAAAAGATACAGCTTTGCATTTGAAGTCAATCACCACAAAGACGCTCATTACCTTTTTAATGTTTTTCCTCAGATCTTCTTTCCTCTCTTTCCATTTCTTTCTTCTGCGGAAACAGACAGCGATGAGATTTCTAATAAAAAGAATGCCCTTTGCAATTAAGGTTCAGTAGACAACACTTGCCAGATATCTAACATCACTTTCAGAAATTTTATCATCCACTGTCAATTTATAACTAGAAGATGTGCACCCACTAACTCCTAAAAAGAGCCAACACATCTAGCATCCCATTTTATACTGGTCCAAAAACTTATGACAAGGAAAAAAAAAGGGATATTAATTGATAT